>VYZT01064655.1:17286-61235 GCA_013400735.1 Pomatostomus ruficeps
TCTGTTGCCCCCGTGGGCCGCGGGGAAGCCCCCTCTGGACGCCCTCCGCAGCTCTCCGCAGCTCCCCGTACCTGGGTCCGGCTGCCAGAGGCGGTCGCTGCGCCAAGGCCGGGCCGCGGCCGGGCCGTGCGGCGGGGCCGAGCTCGGCGGGGACCGCGCCGGGCCTGCCCTGCCCCAGACCCCGGGAAGGAGTTCTGTGCGACCCGAACTTGCTCCTCGTCCTGTGTTCCGCCCGGCCCTGTCGCGGAGCGCGGCCTCGGGAGCGCATAGTGGCCGCTCCGCCGCTGGCGGGGCGAGGGGCGCCCGGCACCGCTCGCCCGGTCAGCGGCGCGGACCTCACAGCTCAGCCGCCGTGTGTTTGTACGTGTGTGTTAGTCCACTCTCTTTGTGCACATCTTGCGCTGCCCCCAGACTCCGGACAGGGCCCCAAACTTTGCCATCAGTGCTGGGCTCTCCCACTCCCAAAATGGATGTCGGCATCTCTTCCGAGCGATGGGCAGCGGAGCCGTTTACCGGCCAAACGAGGGTTTGGGGGCCGTCGTTGAGGTGGGACCCAGAGACACACTGCTGTGAAGTTGCCTAGTCCAGGTTTCTCGTGGGCTGGGTGGCATTTTCCCAGTGCTCAGGTGTCTGGTGGGAAAAAGTTCATCTTGATCACAGCCAGGCCTGGAAGTCATAGCCATGCTCTCTGGAGAAGTGTGGGCTGCTTGGGGTTAGCTGTGAGGGGGAATCCTGCAGCAAAGCTGTTTGCCTTGTAGTGCTCAGGGTCCCACCTGATAAGTCAGTGATACCCAAGCAAAAAATTTCCCTGAAGTGTATCTGGCTGGTGTTGCCTTACGGCCAGCAAGCTGTTTCTGTGAATACCAAGACGTAAGCTTCTCAAGCCATGCTTGGAATGCTCCCTGTGCAACTACCATGCTACTAAAAAAAAGTTTATGCTGTACAAAAGAGTAGATTAAATGCTGCTGTTGTAATTCCTCTCTTTACTTGAAATACTGCCTTGAACAGTACTGAGGGATGTGTATGAGTACCTGCAGCATTGCAAGGCACAAGCAAGGCTGTTTGCTCTGCCATAGCTCCGTGTAGTTGAACTGTGCTCCTGTCAGGGAGCATACATTGCTGTATCTCACCTACGTTTACCAATGGCATCGAGCTGCACAGGACTGAGGTCTTCCTGGGTTGTGTGGTAATTCCAGGTTAGCACTCTACCAGTGAAGTAATACTAATGTATTTAAGCCATTTGCTAACCACAAGGAGGTTCTGTATAGGCTTTGTTGTGACATTGCTGCTTATATAAACAGTGCCAGGCTGACAGATTTCTGAATGAAATCTTTTTTTTTCTAGAAAGTCAGCAGCAGTGTAAGATTTCCAGTACTGATTTCCAGCTGCTGAACCTTAGCTTTGACCTAGAAAAACTCAAAGAGAGACATTTCTGCTCCTGCCAGTCTTTGCAAAGATTCCTATTGCTGCCAGCTAGGAACAGGATTGAGGCTGCCTGCTTGTTTGTAGTTTTGGAGGGGAAGGGACAGTTCAGGTTTTCTTTTCTTTGCAGACAACTTTTCAAGAATGTTCAGTTTGAGTTCTGCTCAGGCTGCTCAGCCTGGAGGCCAAAGTCTTTATATACTTGTTGCCAGCTCAACCTACCTTGTTGCCCAAGAATTACGTCAAAATCATAATAAATTTGACTAATCTTAAATTCTGATTTAAGATAGTAGATTGTAAAGAAACTTTCTAATTTTACTTGCAGAAGAACCTGATCAGAGGTGTTTTAATGACTGGACCAAGTTTAAATAAGCATTTAACTCCATTAGCCTCTTCTTTGGGAACAAAGATCAGGTTTGACTTTCCTTCACAGCTTTGTAAACTTAACTTCACGCTAACTGTGGTTTACATTGGTGTGAATGTGTGAAGTGAATTGAATACTGTGTGTTTTATTTGTAAAGTGTTGTGAAAAATGACCTTGGGAAGGTTAGGCAACAAGCCATAGTGAAGCAGATTCTCCGATTCCAAGACTGGGTCTCTAGCCATTAGGAAAGGTGCACCTGTCATGCTCTATCTAGACAGTTTGTTTTGACCTACCCAAAATACATGGCTATTGACTTGTCAGTCTTTGAAAACACTGAAAAACTCCCATCGGTTATGTCCAGTCCTTCCCCTCAAATTACATCTTCTTATGATATCATTCCATTGGAGAGCTGGCCTTATAAAGGAAGCATGTAGGTTTTAGTGCCATTTTTGGGGCATATATTTGATAGATATGCGCACAGATTTTTTTTCTTATTGGAGTGTGAAATATCTGTTTCCTCATGTGGGTATGGCTGATGTGGTGGGGAAGGACCTAACTCTGCATCTTTTCAGGATAACTGAAACAACGTAACTTCTGTTAATTAGCCACCAGAGCTTCACTTCTCCGTCCACTGCTTACATTGATTTCCTATCACCAACAGCAAAATCTATAGGAAAAGAGGCCTGTCTTTTGCCAGAACCTATTATTTTGCATTTCAAATCTTTGGATCACACATAGCCTGTATTTTTCACAATAGTTCTTGAATTCTCTCTCCTCTGAAAAGAAGAAGAGAAAGCAAGACGGGGGATTCCATTTGGTTGAGGGGCATAAAGAGCACAAGGCAGGGGTCCTGCGGAGGCAGGTCAGGGAATTGGGCTGGCAGTTTTGCTCAGGAAGGAAAGGATAGTAAAAGAGGGGGAATTGAGTTGCTGGGAGTGCATGACAAACTCTGTGAAGAGAAGAAATGGAACCTGTGTGTAGTGTAGTTAACACGCATATAGAGTTAATATATATATATATATTAAAAGTCAAGGGCTCTGCGTTTAAGGGGTCTGTTCATTGTCAGCATTGAGCCATGATTAGCATTATCCAAAGTATGTTTGCATTAAAAGATCAAGAGTTCGGCAAGAATCTGAGAGATGTCTTCTCAGATGTTGTTCTGGAAAATATTTAGAATAAAAAAATTGCTTGTCACAACTCCTAATGCAAAAATGAATTTTGAAAAGCCATCTGTCATAGTGTAGCACTAAAGTCACATCTATGTCTGTAACTGCTAAAGTTTGTTCATACTTCATCTCAAGAGCAAGTGTTTTGTGGTTTGGGTTTTGTTTTGTGGGTTTTTTTGTTAAACTGATAGTTTTTGGAATGTTTCCGAGTAATGAAATGTGTACTCCATGATCACAGTGTGTTTACCTGTGTCATATTCCATCTTTTCCTTTGCTTTAGTCAACTGTACCTCTGTATAGTACATCACTAGGATGTTACAAATTTATTTATATTTAACCAAATAAAATCAAATGATGAAATTTAAATTTTCCCTGGTAAATAGCTTTTTTTTTCTTATGTAATTACTAGTATTGTGACTCCACTATACTTTTGTATCCCCATAATCTTTTAATTTAGTCACCATTAAAATGATGGGAGGGTTAGCACTCAGGCTTTGAGCTCAGATCCCCGTTGGTGTTTGAGGAGGTCCCTAGTTATAGCCAGCAGCCAATTATTATGTCAAGTATGGGTTAACCTCCTATCCTTAGATTCTGGGAGAAGTTAGCTTACTAACATTATTGCCATAGTAGCACATGCTCACTTGAAGGGTATATTTACAGCCTCATCATCTGAAAACTTCGAAGGATCACAATGGTCACACTTCCAGTTTTGCTGCTTGCCAGCTTTGAGGAGGCTGTTTTGCCTTCAGGCTGAAGGAAACATTTTTGAGCGTAGGAGACTAGATTTTCTTGAATAGTTTCTTGAAATCAAAATGGTCACCTGTTGGATCAAGAGATGAGTAACCTAATTTTTATTGCTATTGTTAGTCTTAGTGTCTTATTTTTTGCACCTGTTAGGTGTTTGCGGTTCCCAGTTTCTCTACAATGGCCCCAGTTAAAAAACAGCAGTGTTACACTAATATAAGGAAATATGAGTGTACGAAATGTTTGGATTGATATCAGTAACTGGAATTGCCTGGATAAGTAACTGTCTGCAAGTGATAGGGAACTTTTTCCATGTCACCCAGAAGACACATCCATGCAACTGATACATTTTGAAGGATAAAATCAAGATACGCTGTTCCCGAGGTGGAAATGCAGGCCTGGTAGAGGGCAATGTTGGGTCACTTAGAAGTGTACCCAGTTGTTCTAATACAAACAAAATAATAATGAAATACACTCTGTAGTAGCTTTGGCTTTGTTAGACAAGGTAGGAACAAGAAACAATCTAAAATTTCTTGTTAACTGTTTGTTTTACTTTTTTCCCCTTTTGCTAGTCCTTCAGTCCTGGATACTCTGTTGCTTTTTCCTTTCCAGACCGTGGAAAATATTTTCTCTTTTTGTTTCAGTCTTGTGTCTCTGGGAGCGTTTTAACCTGCCTGCTCTGAATTGTGTTTCATCTGGGGTGGCAATGTCCATTCAAAGGGGTATTTTGCTTAAGAGACATTCCTTTTGTACCTGTTTAGGGCCTGGGAATTGTAATGAATGACTCCAGAGGGATTTTCTTGAAAACCTTTGTGACCCTCTGATAATTCAGTGCAAGACAGTTACTAGCCTTGTATTAAATGAGTATTCAGCTTCTGCATGGCAGCTGAGGCTGTGTGATCTTTGGGAAAGGGAATGAGAAGCTTGTCCTGGATGAGGAGGCAAGTAAAGCTCTCCCTGGGTTTTCAGAGGCATCTCTCAACATTCTCTTATAGCTGAATCCACTGGGTTAGATATGGGATTTGACCTCTTCAGAAGGGAGAGTGGCCCACATCATCTTTTCTTTACTCCTTTTCAACTGGCCAATTTTTATTACTTAGAGCCTTAAGCAAGTGAAAACTCACTGAAGATGCCAGGGCTGGATCCTGTTTCCACAGACTGGATGGAGTTGCCATTCACGAGGACATTCTGGATCTGGACTTCCAGACAACTATAGGTATTTGCCAAGTCCCAAGAGAAGAAGGTAATATTTAATTAAATTCTTCAGCTGTTACATTACAAGGTTCTTCTGAAACTGGCCATTCCATAAATTATTGTCAGTGGTAGTTCACCAGAGGAGGTGGCTTTGGAGGCCTTTTCTCATGTGACCATCAAGCTGCCTGTAAAACTTTGGCTCTTTTTCTCATTCTCCTCAAATCTCTCTGCAGCCAGAGCCCCTTGATAATTTGTAACACTCACAGGTTACAAGTAGGCAGGAGAGCAAACTGCTGCCATAGCCAGTGAAACTTAAGTTATTAAATGTATTTAAAGTATTTTAAAAGAAATGTAAACAGCAACTCGCCCATCCTGGAGTTGAAATTGTTTATTTTCTTGGACACAGGAGTGATTTGAAGCATTTGTAGGTTTTTAAACCAATCCTGTCCTCACTAGGAATTTTGACATTAGCACCACAAAGATGTGGTTTTCTTTGCTGCCATTGCAAATACTGGTACTGTTTACCTTTGCTCAGGTATCTCATAGCTGACAGGAGCAAGGGAGACATAGGTACTGTCAGACAAATATACCTGATATCTCTGCAGGACAGAATACTGCAGGTGAACAGGGTTAGCTGAGGCAGTTCTAGTTCCAGGGCCTACTCCGTTTTTTTGAATGTGGTGTCTTTGCTGTTGTGCTGGATTGCAGGTCTGCTCCACAGCTCTGGGGTCTGCACTTCTACCTAAGCTTCTGCTATGTGTTATTGCAGTCTAGATAGACTTTGGATGACCCTTGGGCTAAGAGCATAGCCCTTTGTTAAAAAGGAACATCTATTTTTGCAGGATGTTGGACTGTATTAGGCATGTGTTTGTAGCCTAAGAGCACATGTTCTTTTGGAGACCCTAGAAAATGGGGTCCTTTTGAAGTGTCCCTTTTGAAGTACTTTTTGTTTATTTGATTTTGATTTGGAAGGTAAAGAGCAGGTGTCTTGGTAGTGAACAGAAGTGTTAATTCCCTACAAGTTCAAAAGCAAGTTTGTTCTTTTACGCTAGTTTAGGGTTCCAGAGTCACAAAAGCTAACTTTACCCTGCTGAATCTAATGGCCTTGGAGTCCTGGAAGTACAGGAAGTGGTAAGAAAGACATTCCTTTGAAACGACAGCTCAGAGCATCGTCCACCCGTCCATTCTCTAGGTGGTTGTGAGCCTATGATGTTACAGTGTTGCCATTCCTAATAAATACAACTTTTGTTATTTCCAGGTACTCTTTCCTAATATTTTGAATCATTTCAAGTTACCAGTGCATGAGCTTCCACTTTTAGCCAGAGTTGTCCTTTGTTTTATTTCTGGCTTTATCTGCATAAAAATACTTGAGAGAATTCCAAATTTTAATTCAGTTTGTTTCCTTTTTTTTCCCCCCTGTAGTAGTTATGCTTATAACTTCCTTTGGCCTGGGGAAACAAGTTATTCTGAATCATGAGCTGTATAGATGAAGGTCTCTTATTGCTATTTTATGATGTATCCTACTTAGTGCTCCTGAACACCAGTACACAAGTTGGAGGGAAAAGCCCAATTTTGTTATGCTGGTTCTGTGCCCTCAGAGTGTGTTCAATTTGAACTAAATGTCTTTTTACCAGCACTCTTCCTTTCTGATGTTCATTGTTACTTTAGTATCCTCCTTGCTCATTCAACTCTAGAAATAACATTTTGCCATCCTGCCAGTTGTGCATAGCCTCTGTTCTGCAGCTGAAAGTGTGGAAAATTTATAGTGTTCAGCTAATGTTTAGCATTGATCAGGTATCCAGTTTCTGCTCAGTGTTTTCTGCCTTTGCTAACTCTGAGAGGATCTGTTAAGCATGCCACTAGAATTTTTTTTTGCCACTAGGATTTTCTTTCTCTTCCTGGATTGTCAAAATCTTCTATAATCTGTAGTTTCTTCTAAAGATAAGTAATTTGTTTGACTGTGTTTCATTGTGCAACTTGTTCATTTCTGTCCAAAGCAAGGGTTTGGGCAAGGAATCAATAGGCTATTAGTGTCCTGGTGACTTTGCTGCGTTGTTGATGATTCTTTTCATTCTCAGGATGTTTGACGAATCTTTGATAGCTGCTTGCTGCATGTGACTGGATCTGTTAGCTCCTTTGGTTTTCTCTTAAACTGTCCCAGACACGTCTCTTCCCATCTTGTCTGATGGAGTCCAATATTAGTTGTCCATGTCACCACAGGCTATTTATGATCTGTCCACTTCCTTAATTTTTGGACTCTGTTTCCACTGTTGTTGAGCCAGGCCTGTGTCATAAATTTTGCAGCATTTCTAGGCCTTGCCCCCAAACATGGCATCTTTAAACTTAATTTTCTCCAGTTGAAAACTTAGATTTTGTGCTTATCTTCAGTCAGAGCACTTGATAGGCCCAATCCAATACTGAGTAATTATTTTACCTTTATTCATTGACTGAGGGAAGCTGCACTTAAAAGAGGGAGGAGGCTCTGTCAAATCATTGTGGAACTCCTGATCTCACAAGGTCCTCTGTGCCTGTAAGCAGAGGCCAAATCCTGTACCGCAGTGTGCAGGGATCTAGTCTCTGTATGAACTGTGTGTCACATTATCTTATATCCAAGCAATGCAAAGACTATCCATGGAAGAGCTGAGAGAAGGGGGAACTCCAGGAATGGTTCATGAACAGAAGGTGGCAATTTGACCCCAGTTTTTTCTGGAAGCTGCAACTTCTTGGAAGCTGTATGAGACTTCAATGTGGGCATTCATTACTTCAGCTGTAAAATACAGTGTTTTTGTTTAAATACAGTCATGGAGAACAAAAAAAGGCACACAAACCAGAATTTTATCCACTTTTAACAATACAGTGCAACACCTGTTGCTTTGTCCACTAAAACCGCCTTCTCTTGTAGGATCTTGTAGCTGTTAATTACAGGGAGCTGACTATAGTATGAGGAGGGCTGGTAGCAGGAGTGGTAACTTCTTTTCGAAGAAAAAGACATTTTTCTGCTACTTCACCAAATTTGTTACTTCAAATTATGTGAGAAGTAGTTTGTTAGAGGCAGTCAAGGAAAACTGAGATGATTTTCTAAATTCCATTAATAAAATGCAATTTCTAGTTAGAGATTGAAGTCAAGAAGTAATTTTTGCCTGCTTCAGAACAAAATAATAGTTGGAGGGATGTTTTACTTAGAGTAAGAGTATTTTGTAATTTAAAATCAGTCAAAGCTTATTGGAGATCTTAGGAATGTAACTACTACTTGTTAGCACAAATTGGAAAAAAAGTGCAATTTTTAGAAATATGTATGAGAAAAATTTCAAAATACGTATTAAATCAGAAACTAGGCTCTTGGAAGGACCTCCAATTAGACTCCAATATGACAAATAAGGAGGCAATTACAGCTTTGATGCAAACAAGTCTGTAGCATCAGCGTGTCAAGTCTGAGTCATGTTTTTTTCATTTACTTATTTAATCCCCTTCTCCACTTTTAAGCTGATGATTAATTGTTAAACTAATGGCTTAGGCTTCCCTTCTTTTCAGCTATTTTTCTTTAGGAAGGCTGACTAACTCATTTTTGTTTAACCTAAGGCAAATGTGAGTTACCTGTACCTGAAGTAAGATGGTATGGTGACCTCTTAATCTTAAAAAGTGTTACAGATATGACTGTGTATCACAGAGTGTCTCGGGGAGATACAAACATCCAGTTTTCAAGAAGTCATAAGTAGTTTATAGTCATGGTAAGGGAGAGAGCTGACAAGTTACAGTACTGGGCAGCCAGCTCTTGTGCTTTGGGTTAGTGCTTCCTCTCAGGTGCAGTAAGCAAATACAAAAAGGATATTACCTCTAGTGTTGGGCAGTGTGTGTCCTGCCTCTGATCTGTAAGGCATTATAGCCACCTATAAGCTTGTTTTTGGGATCTACCTCAAACCGTGATGAGTTTTGGCTGAGGAAGGCCTCCCACAAAGGAGGCTCTGATGATCACTTTGCTGTTTCATGAAGGAGTTTCGCATTTTCTTCCCTGTAGTAACTCAGGGTATCCTGGCTGGGTCAAACTGATGGCTGTGTCTGAACCAGTATTCTGTCTGGATGGTTCAGAGTCTTTCCTAGGCTTAAAATTTGTGGCACTGTGAGAACTAGGTTAGCTTGCATTGGCTGTTGGAAATCTCCATGGCTTTTATACCATCATCTCTGTTTTCTGACAGGAACAATAAATCGAGAGAGATTTTCTGATGAAATTACAAGGTAGCAAACATTTATATAAACCAGACTGATTTTCCCCCTTGGGATTTGGGTTATAAGCAGGTTGAAATGTTTTGAGGTGCCAAACTGTCTCAGTTTCTGATGCAACAGATTGGCCTTCTTTATGTTTTAGTTTTCTTCTGGCATTGAAGTCTTCAAGTAGATAATCTGATTGATCTCCCTTACCGTTTTAATACAGACTAGCAATCCTTTTTACCGTCATGTTTCTCTGTTTCATGTCTGTCTAAGGAGTCTGTATTTGAGTCTTTCAGGGGCTGTCTGATATACACAGGACCTGACTGATTTCTCTGTTAGAAGAGAAAATTAGCCACGCGTGCAGTCTGGGGTCGTTAGTTTTGCTGTACACAGTAAGATGCACTGTGGCCTGAGTTGCTCTTTTCTCAGCTTTTTCATGTCAGTCTTGCTGTTGCCAGGGAAGCAAGGGAAGAGTTGCATTCCTGCCTGTCAGTATGCTCCACTTGCTGTTAAGTTTCTCTTGTTGCAAGTTTTTAAACTCTTGCTCATGCAAACATGCACAATTGCAGTCAATGCCCTGACCACTGCATTTTCCATCATTCCTGACAAAAAGACACGTCTTAGGCAAGTATTTTAGGTGGGGAATCTCTCTGCAAGGGAGCTTATTTACTTCTGTAATAGTGTCTTAGTTTTAGTAACATCCATGATCACTTACTTGTTGAAGACAAGTTTGGCAGTAGACTTTGGTTAGGATTCAGTTGCCTGTATTTTGGCACCTTGTGCAGTTTGAGACACTAAGTTACCCTGTGTGCTTCCCAGCTGCCACTCAGCTGTGTGGTTAGCTAATCCTAAATTAGAAGCCTACTTGTTGATCACCTTGAATAACTCCCTGGGTCTGCTGGCTGCACTGAGTGGTGTAATACATTTCTGTAAACACATACAATATTGCCATTTCATTGCTTCTTCATGTCAGGGTTTCTCTGAACTGCCTCCTACATGCAGTGTCAGATGTGGCATGGGTCTTCAGAGAGGATGTCTGCTTCCTGAAGCAGCAGCTGATGGAATAGTCAGGTATCCAAATGTGGTATCTCAGGACATCTCAGCTGGCACTGTGTAATGGGTCTTTAAAAGACTGTAGTGAATTGACTGTGGTCAGATGCCAGGCACCCACCAAAGCCACTTTCTCACTCCCCTCCACAGCTGGACAGGGGAGAGGAAATACAATGAAAGGTTCATGAGTTGAGATAAGGACCAGGAGAGATCATTCACCAAATACCATCATGGGCAAAACAGGCTCAACTTAGAGATATGAATTGAGTTTATTACTGACAAGATCAGAACAGGATAATGAGAAATTAAATAAAACCTTTAAAACTCCTTCTTCCTACCTCTCCCTCCTTCCCAGCTCTATCTCCTACCCCAGTGGCAGAGGGAGACAGGGAATGGGAGTTATGGTCAGTTCATCACCCACTTTTTCTCCGGCTGGTCAGGGAGAGGAGTCCTTCCCCTGTTGCACTGTGGGGTCCCTCCCACAGGACATAGTTCTCCATGAGCTTCTCCAACATGACTCCATCCCATGGGCAACAGTCCTCCCCAAACTGCTGCAGTGTGGGTCACTCTTCCATGGAGTGAAGTCCTTCAAGGACAGGCTGCTCTTGCTTGGGAGCAGGGCCCCTCTCTCTATAGGTCTCCCATGGAGTCACAGCCTCCTCTCAGGCATCCACCTGCACTGGCATGGGACTCCTCCACAGGCTGCAGGTGGATCTCTGCATCCCCACTGACATCCATGGGCTGCAGGGGCACAGATGCTTCACCATGGTCTGTGCCACGGGCTGCAGAGGAATCTCAGCTCTGGTGCCTGGAGCACCTCCTGCCCCTCCTTCTGCACTGACCTCGGTGTCTACATACTTATTCCTCTCACATATTCCCACCCTACCCTTCTCTGCCCACAATTACAACTGCACAGGAAGTTTTTTCTTCTTCTTGGATATGTTGGAGGCATTACCACCATTTCTAATTGGCCCAGCCTTGACCAGCAGCACGTCAGTCTTTGGAGCCGCCATGGCTGTGCTGGACATGGAGGAAGCTTCTGGCAGGTTGTCACAGGAGCCACCCTTGTAACCCCACCCTGCCAAAGCTTGGCTGTGCAAACCCAGTACATTCTGGTGAACCATGGCAATCCCATGCTCTGTTTCCTTTGACTCCAGTGATGTTTTAGACACCTTGCTTATATTTGTAAACCTGAATTATGGATATCTGTAATCCTTATCTGAATCCTCATATCTCACTGTACAGCAGTGCCATATGATATGGGTAACTGTGCTGGTGTGAGAGGTACTGTGCATGTAGATGGCTTTGTAGATCACTGATTTTTTGTATTAGTTACTAGGATTTTGCTGTAGTGGCTTAAGCAATTTACTACATCCTAAATGTTTCCTTATTATATTTACTCTGTGACATATTCTATGTATTTCAAGTTGTATAAATCCAATCTTGATTGCAGGATGAGACTTCTATTCTAGCCCTCTTGCTAATACATCATAATTAAATGACAGCAAAAGTCCCATTTTATTGATTGAGAAAATCTCTAACTTTAGTCTTTGATTCCATAATTAGCTGCCTTATTTGTCTGGTTTGGTTTTATACTCTTCTTCTCAAAATTACACAAAACGATTTTAAAGTGAGTTGTTAGAGAAGGATTGAATCAGTGACAGATATAAATAATACGTACTCCCACATAATGTGATTCTGTGATAATGGTAATGTGGTCATTGATTTAGAGACTTGTATGCTTTTTGTAGCAAATTGGATCAACATAGTATTGGAAATTAGGGAACCAATATGATTTCATGATGAAAGAAATGTGCAAGATGAAGCAGTTTCTACCTCAGTTTTCTGAGTTTAAAGTCCCTTTTTTAGTGTTGTTTTAATGTGCCTGTTCTGTGTAGTAATTCAAAAGGGAGGTTGAGCTGACTGCTATTTGAAGAAGTGGTTGAAAAATATGACTCCAGATTTTTAACCTATTTCCTACTTGATTTTTTCTTCCAAAAAATGCCTTCCTTCCTTTCCTCAGAAAGGTTCTTACTGGTTGTACATACGAGTTGGCAAAGGATAGTCCTCCCTAGGTGATAATATCTGAAAGTGGGATGGGATTTGATGTTGTGACCTGGTGTTCACTGTACCTGCTTGACCCTTCCTTACTTTTCTGGGGCTTTATCTACAACCCTTTTCTGCTCCAGTCCAAGAGCAGAGGAAACAAATCGTAAGGAACTGTATTATTTAGTCTTCAGGGGTTTGGTTTAACGCTGAACTAGAAGGGGAACTTCTTTGTAAGCCTCACAGCTCCTAAGATTTTGAGTATTAATCCCTAATATTCTGTGTCACTTCCTTTGGTTGTAAAATACCTTACCAAAACAACAAAAATAAAAGAGTTAGTGATTTCTCCCCTACCCATCTTATACTTCAGGAAAGTAAAATGCTTTTAAGCATAATTTCATTTGCTGTCGTGTATTATTTAGCTGTTAATTAGCTGGTAGTTATGTTCATGTATCCATTGAAACTAAGATTCCCTACTGTAAGACACAGTAACAAAAAAGAAACCAGGCCACAGGTTTCTGAAAATGTAATCATCAGGGATGAGATCACGTGCTTTGTGAGGAACAGTGCAAAGGAGATGAACTTCAATGTATGGTTTGAGAGCAAAGCTAAGCTGATTAGCAGGAGTCAAAAGGGCTAATTCCTTTCACCTACTCCAGGTCAGGAGTCTGTGGCCCTCCTTGTACAGACACAGATGCTCCTCTGATCTTTCTCCTTACCTGCCACGTGAACTGGTTCAGTGAGGTAAATGGACAGAAAGTCTTGGCTTTTTGCTGTAGGGAAGAGAGGACATGGGATTGTCCCTTGCTATGGCAACAAGTCATTAGATCATTTTGGATGTTGGCAAACCACTCCTCCTAAGGTAAAAAGCAACGAAATTGATGGAGGAGCAAATGGGAAGGACAAACAGTGGGGACCAGCAGTACTATACAAAAATATGTGTGTTTTAAAAAACAGAGAAACCCTGTGCAATTTCATGTTTAGTATTTTAATTTTTGCTATTTAAAATGTATAAATAAGATAAATTTTGTTAATAAGTCTGGATAACCATCTGCTGATTGTTGCTTTAACTCATACTCTTGCTAAACTGCTACTGTGTGGCCATCTCGTTACTTGGTTTTAGAAGACATATAAGTTCTAGTTAAGCTGCTCTGAAGGTAATGCAGAGCTGTGCAGTTTTTGTCAATCCCAAATAAGGTGCTAGATATAACACAGTAAAAAGCAATTATATAAGGCTTAGGACTTCTGTAGTACTTTCTATATTAATGTCCACAAATGTATAAATATTTGCTGCAAATGTGAGACATAACACACCAGAAATATGTTTTACCTTTAGGCAGTTTTGTATACTTTTGTGTAACTGAATGAGTGAATTAATATCAGGAGAATAGAAGGAGAATAGAGCATTTAATGGAATTTTAAGACTAAAATTAAAACCAAACCTTTCTTAGTTAGGAAGCTGTTAAGTGTTAGAGTTCTGTGACCTGGGACTTTCACAGAAGAATCACATTAGCAAGCTTCTAACCAAAATGGGGGCTGGCCTGAAAAAAACCCTTGAGATGCTGCCTGCTTAGAGACTGCTCTCAGTCTTTTGAATTGCTGTTCCTGTACCTTTCCATATTTTTATTTACGACATGGATGAAACAGCACACTTATTAAGTTTGTAGATGCTATAAAGCAGGCTTAGAGGAGAGTTGCAAACATTTTGGAGTTAGAATTAAAATTTGATATGATTTTAAAAAATTTAAATGATTGTCTTTCTCTTTTTTTTCTTCCTGTTTTATTGGGTTTTTTAATGAGAAAATGCAAGGAAGACAAGAACAAAATCTCATTAGCTAGAGAACACTCATATTCACAAAGAGGGCACAGGCTAGAACTTGCTGGCTAGCAGTTCTGCAGAAAAGGATCTGGAATCATTAATGTAATACTGTTGTGAAAAATGGACACTGATTAGAAGGTATAAGCAGAACTCTTGGATATATAAAATACAAGATATGTCAAGTAATTTTTCCTGCTCAGCAGTAGTTGGCCCTCAGCTATTGCCTTTTTAAAGCCCTTCACAGGTGTGTAGTATGTGCCACACATCACATCCTTGTGCACAGGTTAGATTTGATACTCTGGGTTGTATGACAGAGCAGTGTGAAAGTGTGGTGACTCTACTGCATTTTCACTTTCTGCACAGATGAAGTCCAGCCTTCTGTTTTGACTGTTCAGATCATTAGTTTCTCTGTCTGTTGGTTGTTCATACAGCTTGTCTTTCTAATACTGCTTTTTCAATTTTCCCACATTGTACAAGCGTGTTTGGTTTGAAAACTCATTGTCCATGCTTTCTGCCTTTTGTGGTGTTTTATCTACTTTATCTGTCTTTATTCAGTCAATTACTGTGACACAGTCTAAGAATCATTTCACCTTAGCATTTAATTCATATTTTATGTCACAAGATATAAGGCTATAAAGTGATTCCAGGAAAATACAAAAAGTAATAATAATCAGAAAAAGTGTTAACTAATTCTTTATGCTGCATGGTGCTTTTAGCATGATACAAGTGTATTCACAGTTTTAAAAAATATTCTGCATCTGTGAATGTAACTAAATATTTGTACTGAGTGTGCATGGCCAGGTTTTGGTAACAGGGGAGCTACAGGGGTGGCTTCCATGAGAAGATGCCAGAAGTTTCACTTGTGTCCGAGGGAGCCAATGCCAGCTGGCTCTGAGATGAACCTGTTGCCGGCCAAGGCTCAGCCCGTCAGTGTTGTTGGTCGTGTCTCTGGGATAACAGATTGAAGAAGCAGGAAAAGTTGCTGCACAACAGAAAGTGCAGGAGGAGAGGGAGAGGGAGAGGAGATATATGAGAGAAACACCTCTGCAGCCACCCAGGTCAATGCAGAAGGAGGGGGAGGAGGTGCTCCAGGCGCCAGAGCTGATTCCTGTGCAGCCCGTGGTGCAGACCATGGTGAAGCAGCTGTGCCCCTCCTGCCTGTGGAGGTCCATGGTGGAGCAGAGATTCACCTGCAGCCTGTGGAGGAGACCCACAGGATCTGTGGCTCCATGGAGAGAGGAGTTCACACCGGAGCAGATTTACTGGCATGACTTGCAACCCTGTGGGAGGCCCGTACTGGAGCATTCTGTTCCTGAAGGATGCCACCCTGTGGAAGGGATCCACACTGGAACAGTTCATGAAGAACTGCAGCTTGTGTGACTTATACTGAAGAAGTTTGTGGAGGACTGTCACCTGTGGGAGGGACCCCACGCTGGAGCAGGGAAAGAATATGAGGAGTCCTCCCCTGAGCAGGATGGAGTGGCAAAGACAACGTGTGATGAACTGATTAACCCCCATTCACCATTCCTCTGGGTCACTTTCTGGGAAAGAGGTGGAGAATTCAGGAGTGAAGTTAAGACTGAGAAGAAAGGATGGGTGGGAGGAAGGTGTTCTTAAGATTTAGTTTTTATTTCTTGTTTTCCTACTCTGATTTGATTGATAATAAATTAATTTAATCTCCCCAAGTTGAATTTGTTCTGCATGTGACAGTACCTGGTGGGCGATCTTTTCATGCCCTTATGTTGACCCACAAGTCTTGCATTATATTTTCTCTCTCCTGTCCAGCTGAGGTGGTGAGCAGCTTTGGTGGTCACCTGGTATACAAATATGGCCAACCCATAACAACGTTGTGGTTCCTGATATATAAGAAAAATGAATGGAATATTTTACAGCAGTATTTTCACTTGAAAATGTGAGGAGTTTTATTTTGTTCTTTCATGTGAGTTTGTTTTGGTTTGGTCATTTTTAGTTTGCCAGAAAAATTCACAGCTTGTACATAGCTTAATAAGAAGGTCAATACCACCTGTTTAATGAAACCCATGTAGCAGCCTATGTACTAAGTGCTCAAAAGGGGAAGTGAAGTAAAATGCAATTCGAGTATATTTGCATCCCTTTACGTGTTTGCTGGTGCATTTCTACTGCAGCTGTGTGGGTGAGACTATGAGGAGAAACCATTGCAGCACTCGTAAGGCACCATAAGCCCTGGAGCATAGCCTTACAGAAACAGCAGCACTGTGACTTGCGGGCTTCGACTGAATAGACCTGTATGATTAAAATGTTGAGAAATTCATTTCTGTTGTGTCTTGACGTGATAGGCGAGTACAGTCACAAAGCTGGGAGGCACAGCTGTGCAGTCCAGCTTTCTCTGAGAGGTGCAAGTGTCCATAACCACTGCTGAACTTGAGGGGAAGCTTCTCTGGAGACACTTGGGTGTAGGAATTTCCTAGATATGAGTTGGGTTAGCCACCTGAAATGGGGTGGGGGGACTTTTCTAATTGTATTCTTAGTATCCTAAATGAACCATCCCTTTTGTATATGCCAGATTTTTCAAAAAATATCCTCATAGAAGACTTAAAAACATTTTGATTATATAAATGCATTTCATCTCAGACCAGCTTAGTGAAATCTCTCTACTCCAAGTCCTACATTTTATGTAGCAGTGTATTTTATTATGTTTGTGCTTGTGGCTGGAAGGCCCCAAAATGTTTTTGCTGGACTGTTTATAAAATAGTACAACACTGGTATATATATGTAAAAAATATAAAGAAAAAGTGGAACATAGAGTTTTTGTTTCCTTTTGTCATGACATCGACAATTCGCTGCCTGGTAGTGTGAAAATGACATGCCATCACTATATCAACTATATTCTTTTTGTTGTCTCTCTCTAGTAGTGGATTTTTAGGACTGATTACAAATTTATTATCTCCATATCTGATCTGCTTAGGAGTTAGTCTCTACGATTATATTACTGCCTGTGCATCTTTGCTTATACAGATTAATTTACAAAATAGTTACAGTTTCTCGTAGGAGTTCTGCAGCTTTAGATATATAAAAAAACCCAGCACCCAATATGTTATGATAAATTCTGATTTCAGAATTGAATTTTCTATGTACTTTATTTTTAGTGTCTTTTTTCCCCTAAACCTTCTCTTGTTCATTTTTACAGTTCCTCGATATTATTCTTAAACTGATTTTTCTCTTTTCATACTTAATAGGAAAGGATCCATCCCACAATTTCTCCCTTTAGAACATCAGTACTATAGAACATAGTATTTATTTGGTTATTAGTAAGTTCTTCCCTGAAGAATAAGCTTTTAAAATACTCTAAGCTGAAGTTGTAATTCACAACTGGCAGGGCTCAAGTCCAGGTGTTTAGTAGTATTTCATGCAATACCATATAAGTGATAACTTTCTCATACTCATGTTTGTAAGCTAAAATGCTCTAAATATTGTGAGTTTCTTAAACTTCAGTTACTGTGATGATATTTCATGTTATGTTGGTTTCATTTTTAAATATGTTTAAAACATATGGCCCGATTCTACCATCATTGACTTTGATGTTTACAATTAAGAAATTTTTTCAATTAATTCCTGTCTATACTAAAGGATTTAAAATCAGAAGTAGACACATTGTATACCAAAGACTTCTATAGTTCTACACCTTCTCAGTCTTTAAGTTAGGCCTTTCTAACAATACTGCTGTATTGTATGGCATTTGCTGTGAAGTGACAGTAGGATTTTTACAGTATGAATTTAGTCCATATTTTTTTGAACACATGAGGTATTTGAATATATCTCAGCTAACTGTGTATGTATGTTTTAAATCTGTCACTGTTAGTATTTTACTGAAGATACTTATGAAGATACTCATGAAAAGGGCAGGTGATTGCATCTCAACTTCATTTTTAATTTATTTCTACTTTTGCCTTTCCAAATATTTAAATCAGTTGTCTGTCTTTCCTCAGTATTAAAAATGGCATTCCAGTCTGAACCTCTTCTCCAAAGCACAGAGTCACAGTAATAGGATTTATTATTTTCATTATACTAGTGTAACTGTGCTAAAGTACTTGTAGTCTGTAGTGTAATGAGTGATTTGGGATCTTAATCCAACAATACTGTCCCTCTGAGTAAAGATACTTGGATATTTTTTAATGCATTGGTGGGGAGGAAGGGGCAAAAATACTGATGGTAATCAAAATTTTTTATATAGTTGCACTTGTTTCAGTAAGCCCTTGGTTAGAAAGTTTTTCAGGTGTTGGATGGGGTTTTTTATGGATAGGGAGAGAGAATTACCCCAGCAGGAGCTAAGAGCTTAGTGGAAGGGGTACTGTCTGTGATGGATGAGAGCTGAACTCCTGCTGTGCCTTAGCCAGTGGGACCAGAGCTGCTGCTGGGAGAAATCCCAATTCCCCAGGCTGCTGGTTGGCTGTTGCAGGTTTTGTCTATCTGCTTTGCACAGATAATCTCACGTGTATGAACCCTAAATAATACAGTCTACGTCGATGCTACTGAGTAAAATATATCTTCCTGCTCCTTATGGGACAGAAGAAACCTCAACTTCTTTCCCAGGTGACTGACAGTGACTGGTTTCTCTCTTGAGTGGATTACCTGGGATGCCTGCAGGCCTCTGAACTGCTCCTGTGTGGTTTTGCAGCAGGAGTTTTCAGCCAGTAGCCCAAATTCTGCCCAGGAGCATACTTTCAGTGAGTTGTATGAAGGAGTGGTGCCCTGACCCTGGTTTGTTTATGCATGCAGACCTAGCCTGAGAACAGGTATTGGCAATAAAGAAACTAATTTGGGCAGTTGAAAAAGAGATAATTAGTACCTGGCAAATTCTAGGTAAATGTTTTAGCCATTGGGTTAAAGGCTAGTTTAGGAACTCCTGGTACCTCTGCAAGTAATTTATACGAGGATTGAAGTACTCCACCTGTTGACTGAATAAGCAGTGATTTTTTTTTAAGAACTTGCATATTTGGTGTTTTTTGTTTGTTTGTTTGTATTTTCTTCTTTTTTTTTTCTCTTTTCTTGTTTGGTAAGAGGCCAAAAAAAAATAGGGGTTTTCTCTTGTGGCCTTATTTGGTACTTTAGGTGCACTTTACTGGAAAAACATTGGCAAAAGTTTGCTGTGGCAGTTTGTGGCAAAGGCATCCTCTCTTGAAGATATTGGCAGGTGCTTATCTCATCTCCAGAATAATTGTGTGGAATTTTCTTATAGAATAGTAATTCTTCCTGCTGTATTTCAGGCAGGGTGACCCCATCACTGAAAAACAGAACCTGAAGCCAGGATGTGTGGATTCTTCTCCAGTGATGTTCTTTGGCTCTGAGCTCTCTTTCTCTGTGCATCTGTTTGGAAGTAATGTTTGCAGAGGCTTGACTTCTGTGGACAGTTTTATGACCCAGATACAGAAGCAAAAAAGGAGTGTTGCTAATACCCTTATAGTCGTTTGACATTTGAAATGCCAAGTGCTCTACTGATAATAATGTGTTTATTTCAGTGACAGGCAATGGCACAAGTTAAAATGCAGACTACAGCAAACCTGTCTGGACCCACCATGGCCCCAATGGTGCTACCCCTGCCAGTTACAGCCACAAATACTCTGAGTCTGCCGTCCTCAATGAATGGATCCATTTCGGAGTCGGCTGCCAGCTGCAGCAGTCCTACTGCTGGCCTTGTGGATCCCGCTTCTTCAAACAACTCACCAGGTAAGTTGGTCCAGGTATATTTTCTTTGGTGTTCAAATTAATCTTTTTGACGACTTTTTAGTTTAAAAAGATAATAATTAGGTCTTAAAGAGGATTAAAATAAAGGAGAAAACACATGTGGAAAAGTGTTTTGGCTAAATAACCTGTTTACTAAGTTTAGTTTCTTTAATTGAGCTCAGATTTGCAGTGAAGTTTTGATAAATGATATAAAAGCTCAGAAAAGAATATGTCTATTTTGTCAAATACTGAGTGTATCTTTTTTAGAGAAGTTTTAGTGGGACAGGAAGGTCTCCAAGTTTATTTCTCTTCCCTAGAACAGAATGTCTTCCAACTGCTTGGCAGTATTTGGTGTTTCCTTTGTAGCGTAATAAGTGCTGTAGTTCTTATGCTGAACTGGGTATAAAATGCAGGAGTGTTGTCCTAACAATTTAAGCAAGAAATGACAGTGTGTGTGTGTTAGGGATAAATACAAATAAATAGCAAAAAACTCATAGAAAGTGAAATAGTCTGAAAAAAGCAGAACAAAATCCTTAAAGGGGGAGGTGTTCTGTGTGAGTGCTCTGAGAGTGACTTCATTATTGTGAGAAGGTCTTAAAACACTGGGAAGAAGCCAGCAGAAACAAGTGGGGACCACGGGGTTTCATCTACTGTATTTGGCTCGTAACTCTTACGCTATCTAATTCTCCTTCAAAGTGTGGAGAAGCCATTCTGAAAGAGTAGTCAATTCCAGGAACCAGTACACTCCTGACAATAAACTTTGGTGACACAGAATATATAGAATATGCATATGCTCCCCTGCACTGTCATCTTTCATGAAGACATTTTGGAAAGAAATAGTTTTTGGGCTTTTTTAGTTGCATGTAATCAGAATTGTTATTGTAAGGTACATGTTCTCATATGATTAATATATAAATAGTATTTAAACTTTGTATTTAGCATATATGCAAAAATTGTGTTTTAGCCAACGTATTTTCTTTCCTAAGCATGCTGCTTTTGCAAAGCTTTGTGAAGTTGTGAAGAATACATTTCTCCACAAAAACTTTACAGACTCTTTATTTACAGCTCCTCTCCAAGATAACATGGCAAACCCCAAAGAGAAAACTCCAATGTGTCTGGTAAATGAGTTAGCCCGTTTCAATAGAATTCAACCCCAGTATAAGCTTCTGAATGAAAGAGGGCCTGCTCATGCCAAGGTAAGGTCACAGTTCCAGGTGATGAGCCATACCTTACATGCTGAACAGATAATGTCATGGTTTGGACAAGTGTGCTTGTCAAACCCAGCTACATTTCTAGTGTAAGGGCTTTCTTACTGTTCTTTACTTTGCTGCTTTTTATTCCCACACTTTCAGAAAGTATGCCTGTATTTCTCTTGAAGCCCTGTAGATCATTTTGTACCTTACTTTGTCTCTCATCTTTGAGTTTATATTTGCTGGTCTTTATATAGACCTCGTGAAGGTATTCTCAGGGTTTCACCACCCGTCCTTAATCTTTCTGGAGCACTTGCTTTTCAGGCTGCATAAATCTTTCTCTGTGGTCAGCATGCCTTTGATAACTACCTCTGCATTTGTTTCATTTTAATGCAGGTGATGACAAATTTGTGACATTTTTTAAAGTGCTTATTGATGCAATTCTTTGTCCATGAGGTTGATACTCCATCTTTGAATCTTGCATTCTAGGGCACAAACTTTATTACTGTGCAACTTTACAATGCAGGGTGATAGTAAGACTCCTAGTATGATTATAGCATAGAAATTTCTAGTGAACTGACAGCTAATTCTGGTCAGTGCATGTATCAATTTGGATGTCCAACTGAATTTAATAAGTAAAAATTAGGATGCTTTCAGATGATGGGCAATACAGAGGAATATCCTCATGGTAATTTTCAGATATAATTTTGAATTTCCTCCCTACTGAGAAGCAAACTGGGGGAGGTAAAGTCCTGGAAAAGTCTGAGTGAGACACTGGCATAATTAGTAGCTGCTTTTTCCTTAGGATATCTGGAGTGGCAACATCACATGAGGCAGCTGGGTCAGGGTGTAGATTAGTAACAGTTTCAGCTCCCCTTGGGCTGTCTCTGCCCTTGCCCCTTGTTTCTGAGTAGTACATTATGGTGCCAGCTAGTGCAGAACTGTTGCAAATCACTGATCTTCTGGTCTGGCTGGCATTGCTGAAGGCGTTATAGTGGTGGAAATGATGTCAGCAGGTGCGGGGCTGCTTTTAGTGTCCCTCATTGCAAATGGAAATTGAAGTGCTCTTCCTCTTCCTGGAGGCGTTTGGCACGATGGGGTACATTGCCTGGTTGGGATTGGGCTGCAGCATGTTGAATTTGTTGGGCTTTCTGTAACTTTTGACTATTGTATTATGTATTTATTTTGTTACCTTTTTTTCATTTCTGTGAAAAAAGAGTTGCTTTGGTTGTGGTGTGGTTTTAACTGTTTTCATTTCTCAACAGTAAAGAGATTTGACTTATATTACATTCATATTATGTTTATAATTTTAGTAGGATAAGAATTAGCTCACATATTTTAGGGGGGGGCCTTCTCCCAAGAAACTAGCAACAGGACAAGAGGACATAACCTCAAGCTGTGCCAGGGGAGGTTCAGTTTGGACATAATGAAAAATTTTTTGACTGAGGGGGTGGTTAAGCATTGGAATGGACTGCCCAGGGAAGTGGTGGAATAGCTATCCCTGGAAGTTTTCAAGAAATGACTGGACATGGCACATAGTGCTGTGGTTTGTGTGGTGTGGTGGTGTTTGGTCAAAGTTTGGACTCAATAATCTTAGAGGTCTTTTCCAACTTTAATGATTCTATGATATATTTGTTATTACTTTTAAAGGAACTAATATCATTGAAGTGACTTAAGTCTGTGTTACTTGAACTTCTGAAAGCCAGATTTTCAATTAATTTCTTAATTTTTCATTTTTTTTTCAGTTTACCTCATTATTTTAGTTGTGCTCATTGTAGAAAAAAATACAGTTATGTGCTCTATAGACTCAGAAGGATATTAAGTCCAATTTTGATCTGTGCAGTGAGATAAACAAAAGAGAAATGGATGAAGAAAAAGAGTGATATTAATAAGATTATGCAGGTTTTGACCTATGAAAAGTGAAGAAAGAAATAAAATTTATTATGACTCTGTTAGCAGTTTAGTATAATGTCTTGCTAGCAATATGATTATATACCTGTCAGAATATGTGAAACAGACCTGAGTTTGTCCTGGGAAACATGACCTGAAGGATGTAGTGCTGTTGTTGCTCTTTGCCATTCAAGAAGCTTCTCACATTGCTTTGCTCCTACACATGCTTTGTTCTTGACCACTGGTGGTTTTCACAATTTTCGGACATGCTCTACAAGATAGCTGTCTGTGTCATGACCACAAATGCTAGTAAATTTTTATACCCTTTTTTCTAGTTGTCTCTGGAAAATAAGCTTTGACAATTGGGGTGAAACAGGAAACTAGAAACAGTGCAGTTGGGAGAGAAGTAGCTCTTCCTGACAGTGCAGTTAGGGTTTCTAGGAGTCTGCCCTCCAGGTGGATTCTTCATCCCAAGAAAAATCAGAGTGTCTTTGTTAGCATAAATGACATTGTTGAGTACATTAGTCAGATTGATCACGTCTTCTGTCCTTCTATGTCAGTGTCATTTCAGAACACAAATTTAAAAGGAACAGTGGCAAAAGAAAGTGGATGGTGGTACAGAGAAGCAGGAAAGGGGTAAGGGATGTAGCACTTCAAAAGCTGGGAAGGAGAAGAGAAAGTTTTAGACAGAAGAAGTAAGGAGTAAAGAATGGTCAGAGCTTAGAGAGACTGACCTTACAAACACAGCAGAGTGAAAACATGCACAAGTGTGGTGGCCTTTGCATTTCTGCTCTCTGGACATCAGGTAAATTATGGTGGGTGTAAGGAATCGAAATTTCCTCCGGTGAGAAAAGTCAGTCAATAGTGGATCTGTTAGCTCTGGTATTCCAGGACTTGAATGTTCCTTTGGCTGTTCCAGAGTTTGGATTTAGGCAGTTTTATTCCTTTAATAAAGGAGTAAACCTACTATGGGTGGGTTTTTGCAGGAGTTTTTTTGTCAGATATGTTAGTGAGAAGGAGTTCTGACTGCCAGAAATTTACTGAGCAAGCTCTTTATCATCCTGGATTTCTATTTATTGCTCTTAGCACTAAGAGTTATAGGTAGATAAGTAGCCATTATTAATCATATTTTCATTTAAATTCAAGGTTTTCCTCCTCCTATAAAAATAACACACTGATACTTTCTTGCAAAATATGAAATATATAAGCTCCAGATCCAGAAATCAAATTTCAACTCTTTTAGTAATAAGGACGTATGTTTGTACGTAATTTCTATAATATGGGTATTTAATACCCAGCTTAGTTTTCAGGTGGGGGTAGGGTTTAGCAGAGTGTAAAATTAAGAGACTGTTTCTCTCTTTGTTCCATGAGGAAATTGTTGTGACTGCTGTGGAAAAAACAACATGGCAATAGGAGCTGCATTGTGGGACTTGCATTGTGCTTCTGAAAATTACAATAGGCCAAAACTCAAGGCTGTAATTGAGACACGAGTATGTATTTATAGCATTCAGTTTGAATGCACTGTGTGCATGTGCACAGGGCTGAGTTGGGAGGCACATACATACTTGTGTTCAAATGCTTGTTGGCAAATACATGCTAAGTGAATGTGTATATAAAGGCAGATTTAAAGGCTGCTCACAATGGTCATCTCTAAAATCCTGGTCCTGGATCTAGAAAGTTTAAATAATTTTAAAAATTAGAGAGCTGTTGAAATGAAGATTTTACTTTATGTACTGCTTACACTAATATGTAGATTTCTGTTGCCTCAAGTAAGTTAGTGGGTTTTCTGAGGTAGGTGTTTCTTAGTTTACTGTGTGTATCTGACTATTAAATCCTGCATTTTATCTGGGGAATTTATATGACAAATATATTGTTCCTAGCCTTTCTCCCCTTGTTCTCAGATGCTCAAATTTAAACAGAACATTTCTGTATCATACAGAAGATAGACTCTATCTAATATCTTAAACATGCATTGAGTTTTGTCAGCACAATTTGCACAGCATAGATAGTACTTGAAATAGCCCTCTCTCACAGATTTTGGACTATATGGTTTTCATCAGTTAGACCGTCTCTGAACTCTGGATGTTTACAGTTCCTGTCCTCGCTATAGATTTTACATTAAGAACTGCAGTTTCATTTAAAAAGATAATATTTCTTTTCTTTCTTACTTTATCTTTTTGAACATATTAGAGTTGTGACTCTGCCTAACAAAAGGCATTATTTTTAGAAATCCAGGTGTGTGAGAAATTAATTCACTGTGTAAAACTATCTGGCCCAAATTCTCTGCTGCCTTGAAAAGTGTGCAGTCATTTATCTTTATTCATAATTATTACAATTTTTTTTTCTCAGTAGCATATTTAGTACTTGTTTTCTGCAAGTAAAGTAGCTAAACATATTCAAATATATGAAGAAATGTGTCCTTAGCTGACCTATATATAGTCTTCCAAGAGCAGAGGATCAGTTTGAAGTTATTCTTACTTGGTTTAAATATTATTCTGTTCTTTGATAATTGACATTACCATGACACTGTTTTACTTTGTGGTTTGAAAGGCCAAATGTTGACCACTGATAAGGGCTCACTGATCTCTGGAAGAATCAGATGCATTATCTGGCAGTTGAATACAATGAAAAGAGAGCATGGTTTCTCTTCAGCCCTGGAAGCTTTTATACAGATTGTTCTAATCCACAGTGATAATCTTGCCAGTGTTTACCTGTTCTTTGTCTTTGAAGATGTTCACAGTGCAGTTGACTCTTGGAGAACAGACATGGGAAGCTGAAGGAAGCAGTATTAAAAAGGCCCAACATGCTGCTGCTAGCAAAGCATTGAATGAAACTACCCTTCCCAAACCAACGCCTAGACCACCCAAAACCAATGTAAACAATAATCCAGGTATGACATTTTCCTCTGTGTGTTAGATCTTGTTGAAATGTTGGCATATTATAGCACTAAATAAGTAATTTTAACAAGATACTTCAATTTGTAGGATGAAAATCAACATACCTATAGTAGAATTGGATAATGCAGAACCTCTAGTGAAGAGAATTCACAGAAGAATTTTTAAAGCACATACCTAAAATGGTTGAACTGTAAGGGAATATATTATTTAGGTAATAACTGAAACACGTTTCCCTAAGAGTTATTTTAGCTAACTTTCCAGTGAAATTGGAAATTTTATCCAGTCCAATCCTGTGAAATTGCATCCCTGGCATAAACAAAAGGCTGTGATTTGGCATGAGAACTCTAACTGCTAATTTACTGCATGCTGAGTTTTCCTTCAGAGCAACCTGTGCTTTCAAGAAGCTTTTAGGTGGCTTTAGACACTTGCTTCAATAATAGAAAGAATATATACTGGTGTCTTGCATCCTTCATTTTGAGTTCTTACCTGCAAGTTGCCTTCAGTGCATGCAAAACCTTCTAAGGTACACATCTCACGCACATGCTCAGTGATCTGTTCTGTCTTGATCAATAAAATAAAGAAAAAAATCATAACTTAATTTCAGACTAATGTAAAGGAAATCAAGTGGTGAGAACCTTTTCCTTTTTTTTTTTTTTAACAATCCACTCTGCCTCTTTTCTGTTTTCCCTTTTTCCCTTTTAGTTTCTGTCTGCCCTTCCCCCTCTTTTAAAAATGTATGCTTCAGCCATTTTCTTAAAATGAAGTAATTTTGTGATTAATCTTCTCTATGTCGGAAAAAGAAAAGCAGGAGTAAATTTCCTTTAGAACCTTGTGAGTATTATCCTTACCCATGAAGGATTGTTTGAGAGTGGTGTGGTAGTGTTCTCTCGCTCCCTTGTAGATCAGGATGTTGCCTCTCCAGACCCAGGACCCTGCTTTTGCCTTCACAGTCACTGTGACTTTGTCTGCTTAGAAAGCAGGAGGTTCAGATCTCTATGAAAAGGGATCCTGAGTTTGATCCTTGACATTGCGGAGTATTACTGAGTTTCTAGAGCTGTTTGGCCTTGAGCATATTCTTAGAGGGTAAATCTGATAACAAGAGAAGCAGGCTTTAAGGGAATTCATTAAAAATTGTATTAGTTAACACTGTAATTTTGCTCCAAGAAAGGTGCATTGTATGTGCACAGATATCTTCTCATCTAAATGACAGTTTGTATTTTTATAGAAAATTTGAATTCATAGTAATGTCTTGCTCTGAAAAATATAAGAATTGTTGTTGATATAAGTTGTTGAGTAAGTGTTGCATAAACATTTTCACCATTTGGCATGTAACGCTTCAGTGTCGGAATGGAAAATTAATCATAGCTGTTTTAAGGGTAAATTTATTTGAATCTCTCAT
The DNA here is from genome assembly GCA_013400735.1 of Pomatostomus ruficeps. Classification (NCBI taxonomy): domain Eukaryota; kingdom Metazoa; phylum Chordata; class Aves; order Passeriformes; family Timaliidae; genus Pomatostomus; species Pomatostomus ruficeps. The sequence goes on from VYZT01064655.1 coordinate 44,374, forward strand.
GAAAGTATTTTCAGAATATATTAACTCCTTTTTATTGGAATGCACATTTAGCTCATTTATGATTCTCTTATAACAGTGCAAGTGGGGATTACTGTAGCTGAACTTTTTATGCAAGGAAAAAAAATAAAGAAAGGAATTGGATGTAGCTTATTTGGCATTTTTGAAACCATACAAGTTTCAAACTTTTCAAACCATACAATTTTTACAATACTGGCCGCCTTCTATTTTTGCATTCTATCACCAGTAGATGGCTGTAGTTACACTGATTTGCAGGAGCTGTATGTTCAGTCTGTTAGATCATTCCTGTGAGACCATTAGTTCTTAGACATAGTCTTAAGATTTCAAGTCTTGCAAATAAAACATTTTTTCTAACTTGTTGTAAGATTCCTGAATGACTGCAGTAGTGCCTGTTACTTCATGCTTGTTTCAATGACTCTTTGCTCTATTCATGGTTTTATTTAATGGTAGTCAGCAGAAAGACACAGTATTCTATTATCTTTACAGTTCTTCCAGAAAGTGTCATAATGTATTGGAAATACTTTGGGAAGGAGAATAACTAGCTTGATTATTACATTGACTTTCTCATTCATATGTGCAGATTAATCCACTGAAACTGCATAGAGAATGCACTGAGAGAGATTTTTAAATGCTCTTTTTTCATTGCTTGTGATTAAGTTGGCACCTATATTCCCATCTTTTAAAGAAACTGTCATTTTAGTTGCATCTTTTTAATTTAAGAGCAAAAAATTATCTTGTAGGTCTCTCTTTGGATCTCAGTCCTGCTTGTGTGTTTTTCAGTATTTCTGGTTTAAGCATTTTACTTACATTGTTTGTTGTTTGCAGGCAGTATAACACCAACTGTGGAGCTGAATGGTCTGGCCATGAAAAGAGGAGAGCCTGCCATCTACAGGCCATTAGATCCAAAGCCAATTCCCAATTACAGAGCAAATTATAATTTCCGGGGCATGTACAATCAGAGGTTTGTAGTCTTTCTGTTATTTTATTTTTTTATCCTTATGTTCTAAATCTTTGTTAACTTTCTAGATTATTTCAGAGCAAAAGAAAACTAAAATTTTTGCTAAGGAAAGTCTGCAGTCTCATTTAGAAACATGCATAATTACCTCCTAAAAGAGACAGGTGCCCTAAACACAGCACAAGGAATAAAGACGTGTAAAACCCACTGCTTGTATTTTTTTAATGTGCATTAAAAAGCACATTATACAGCCATTGTAGTGAGGAGGCAGAGCATTAACTTCAGAGAGAGGTTTTGCATTCTTTGCTGCTGTGTCGTATGATTAGAATCTGTGTCATCAAAAATGAAACACTCTTTTCTTAGAAATTGGATATAAAATTGGAAGGACTACATTTTGAAAACTGACTTGAAACCATTCTCAGGTTTCTGGTTTTTTTAACCACTCTTCTTCATCAACTATCTCAGTTCCTTAATCCTCAAAGTTTGGTTAGGAAAAATCCCTTATTTCACAGTTTAGAAACCTATATTCAGAGCTATGTCAATTTGTAATCTGAAGAACTTCTTTCTCTGAGATAGGCTTTTTTCCCGTTTTTCCATATTTGTCTAGAGAGAAATTGTATTAGATCAGGGCTTTTGAAACTCCAAAAGTGAGACCAAGTATGATCTGTAATATGAGAAAAAAGCAAAACAAGACAAAACAGATCGGGAAGTTCTAATCACATATTATATCAGTGAAAAATGTTACCTTTGCTTGATGGATTTCACGTTCATTTTTATGCATCTCGTCATTATCAAAAAGATTGAGGTCAAGAACTCTGAAGGGGTGTTTTGGTTCAAAATTACTCTCCATTAGAAATTGAATTTACGGCAATGTTGAAAAATTATTTTAAAAAAACCCCAGCATTTCAGAATTGTCTAAGGAAAATATTTCAATTGACTTAATTCTATTTTACTTTTCCCCAGACTTTTAAATCATGATAACTTGATAAGTGTACAGTTTTAACACTTCATTCTGAGTTGGTTTTTTTGTTAGGTTGTTTGTTTGTTTGTTTGTTTGTTTGTTTGTTTGCTTGGCTGGTGGGTTGTGGTTTTTTATAGCAACAGTACCTAGAACTATAGAATACAAAAAACCCACAAAATAACCTGGAAGAAACCCTTTAATTACTCTTCGGAACAGTGCCTGATTTTTGTATCACTTGTGTTATATTTTTAGTCACTGCTGACCTGGGTCTCTGCTTACATACCTCATGGTTTAAAAAGCTAATTATGGTGCTTGAAATGAGTTTAGTTAATATTTAAAAATCCTTCATTTATTTGAATTGCTTTTATAGTGAGATTAGTTTGACTAGCAGATATAATGCTATAGTGGAAAAAGGGAAAGCTAGTTAAAGGCATAAAATGTGGAATTCTGGAATCTGAACTTAATTATGGAAAGGTATTGGTGGAAATAGAACCTCAAAACACTCAGCAGTTACTAACTCTTAATATTTTATTTCTTTTCATAGAAGATGATTAGTATGTCTAGTTCAATCTATGAGCTTGCTTCATTGGAAACTTTCTTTCATGAGAGCCATGTTTTGGTGGTAAGGTACAATGAAACATAAACGTTACTTTTCTGGGCACATTAGGTAGCCAAGTTCATTTGATTTTTCTGATCCCAAAACAAACAGGCTGGGTGGGACAGAAGGCCAGAATCTGTGCTTGCTTGTTTCATTGTGCTTATTTGAGTGCAGTTACCCATGCAGAGCAGCTAATAATACTGTGCCTAGTAAATAGAATAACAGCTAAAACTAAGCAGTAAATAACTGGACATACCTGTCTATCTGCATAAACACATACCCGCTGTGCACACACCGTGTATACACATGAATGCCAGAGTGAAGAGGAAACAGAAGAGTGATCTGTATAGTACTGTTGACAGACTACTGTGTTAGAAATAATTGTTCATTGCCTTGTTTTATGTTGGGAGGTGCTGGCCCTTTATGATCACAGTAAGAAAGGCACTTAGACTTTGTAAGACAACATTTAAATGCTGTTTTTTAGAGCTCTTCTTTAAGAAGAGAATATTGCAGATAATCTTTGATTCTGGCAAGACTAATGGCTTGGGGAAAAAATAGAGTATTCCGTTCATTCCAGGACATATCTTTAGACCTGTTAAGTCTAGTGTTTCAAGTGACACAAAAGATCCTTTTCAGTATCTCATGGAAATGTGATCCGAGAGCTGCAATTTGTATGCAAAGTTGATGGCTAGATTCCATGTCAGGCTAAGGTGATTTTTGTGAAAGTGACACTGATTCCTCTTCCTTCATTTGTCCCCAGCCTTTGTGTCCCTGAATATTTCCTGGCTCCAGCACTGGAAGTTGAGCTGCTTGAAAATTAATCAATTTTTGGGGGAAGAGGAAAGGAGAAGTTACTCCTTGATTTACAACTGTACTTAGACACCTTCTTTTTTAGTCACACAGGACCTTTTGCCTTCACCAGAGAGGGGCAGTATGTAATTGGAATGTCAGGGCAACTTAGGTTGATTTAAATATGTGAAGGACTACTCTCTCACATGCAGTGGAGCATATTTATATGGGCACTGTGTTGCACAGAGGATGTTGAAGCAGGTTTACATGTGAGGGGCAAACATCCATTTGCAAGGTCTGTAGCTGATGGCGTAAATTCATAGTGAAGGTGATAGCTATTTTCATGGAAGAAAGGAGAGCAAACAAGTAAGAGGTAAAAAGGAGAAGGGGAAGCTTTTCCTACTGGCCAGCCTGGAAAGCAAGTGGTGAGATGTCCCAAATGAGCATCCTTCCATAGGTGTTCTCTGTAATGCAGCAAATGTTCCCTGTAACACTTTCCCATAGTAATTCTGTGGTTTTTATCAGGACATGTTCTACCTAGAGAGTTGCTTACAGTGCTGATAGTACTTCACCAGGGCAGGCGTTGGATACTAGCTGTTTACAGAGCTTTGTGCAATAAAACTCAGTCTGGCAGACAGCAAGACATTTAAGGCACTAACACTGGAATAAGGTCTTAGCCTTGAAAGTCTCTTCTTGTGCTAGGTTAAGGGGTGCAGGACAAGTCAGATCCCCTCTTAGGGTAGCTAAGTAGATAAAATACAGTCCAGCTTGGAACTGGCTGAGGTATGGATACTTTCATCCTGCCTCTTCCCTCAAGATAGTGAATGCAGTACTGGCTAACTTGTTAACAGCATTGGGTCATTGCCATTACACTGCATATCGAGGCAGGCTGATAAAGTCTGTGTGATGCTGAGCTGAATCACGTGAAGTTACCAGCTTAGGTCTCTGATAGTTTGGGTATCTGTATGCTGCAGTTCATTCACAGTGTAGATAAGAATTTGAAGTCCTCTCTGGATTTTCTTTGTTGAAGTAAAATCCATGCAAGTTTGGTAAAAGAAAGTTTGATGGCCTCTGATAAGACAGACCTTTTAACAAAGTTGTCAACCCTGAATCCAGCCATATTAGACAACTTCTTATTTAACAACTGTTTCTGTATTCCTAACAGAGATTATAATAGAGGAAAATACTCTTTTGGCACTCAAAATTTCCCAGTTATATACCACCAATTTAAAGGCTCACAGGTTAGAGTTTCAAGTAATTTTGCAACAAAGGCACATGAAAACCTTTCAGTTCAAACACTGTATGTTACAGAAACGCTAAAAATGGTGAACATTGCATTTTATATAGCTTCTTTTATCTGAGAGTTTTACAGGCTGGCTCTGGGGAAGGAGGTGCTGATGCTTTCAGGGCTGGGTTGCTAACGGGTGTAGCTTGCGTGTTTGTCAGCTCAGTGTTTGGCACGAGCCAGGAGAACTGGCACACTGCTCAGCATGGGCCAAGCCTTGAGACGGCAGGTCAGCTTTGAGAAGTGTTGGCAGAGCCAAGGACACAACATGTGCGTACTCTCATATCTGCAATGCTAGAACCCATACTCCCTCGCATTGCCGGCTTAAATGCAATTGGCTTAAAGCATGTAAAAGAGAATTAAAACCATGGCTGTTTAAATTAGAGCAGTCAAACAATAAAATAAGGTCTCAATTCTGACTACAGGGTTGTCCAACTTGCTTTGTTACCATTGAATGCTGGTTTGTTTTATTTCTTTTTTTCCCTTTGGTTGGAGTTGAAGAGAGTCATTCCCGTAGTTTAATTGTCCTGCAGTACTTTCAATTATAGAATGTCTCTAAGTGACAGAACAGATTATATCTTACAGACTTACCTAAACTAAGAGTTTTCAGCCAAGAAATAAAACCACTAGAAACTGAACAGCAACTTTTGATGTTTTAGTTAGGAAAGTAGTGTTAAAGAGATCATAAAACCCAACCCTTGTGTTTTGGGAGAATCCAGAAGTTGTTTTCTTAATATATAAAATTCCTTAATATGTATCTCACCACAATCTAGAGAGCTTGAAAAATCTCTATTTAAAAAGAAAGAGGTTTCAAAATTAAAAACATTTGTGAAATATAGGAACAAAGGGAATACAAAACAATGACAAGCTAAAGAACGGAAATAAAGTAATTAAAGCAGTTTCTTGCTTGGTTTTAAGGAATTTGGATGGTGTGATAGCTCTGCAAACATGTCACGCAAAGTGGTGGTGTCCCTAGAATAAACTACAGCTTCTGTGCACTTGGTCAGTTTCTGCTGCACTGAGCTTTCATCTTAGTCTTGTGTAGGGTTGCTGCTTCCTGCATGTATGCTGTATACTACAGACTAAGGAGAAAACTATCCCCGTTCTCCTTGGGGCATGGGGGATTGCACAAACCATTCTTCTTTTTCTCTTTTTTCATAGCTCTGCCATTCTGAGCACATTTTTCCTTTGTGTTAATGAATGCTGATTTCCAGTGCCATTTGCAGCACCAAACTCAGAAAAATAAAGCAGCAGCATATTCTTGCCTCTTGTGGAGCCAGCTGTGCTGCCTGGCCACAAAGCAGAGGGCATCACCCTGCCTGGGCATGTAGTTCCTACCAGGCAGCCTGCTCCCCTGCTGGGTACCCAGTTGCTGCATAGAACTGTTTGCTTAGACTTCTTTGCTCCTGAAGTGATGTATGTCAGCCCTGTGGACCAGTGCCTAAATACTGAACAAGCACTTTAAAAATGAGGGATAATAAAAGAAAGCTTGAGGGCTGGTCTTTGGCCAACTACATCTGCAGCTGCTAGCTTCATAGTGGACTAATATGTTATCCAAGCTAATGATCAAAGAGAGAATAGACTGTGTGATTATTGGATAAATTACTAAAATTGTCAAGTCATATTAATAAAAGATTATATGGTGAAAGAATGGAATAAAATAAAAAGTTTGTTTCTTTTATGCATGCTGACTTAAAGATTTAATATGTCCATCAAAGGGAAAAGATTTGAGGGAAGTGTTACTTGACATGAGTGCTTAGTAATGCAATCTAAATCTTCACCCAACTTCATTTGTTTCACAAAAGTTACATAGTCCTATGAGGGGAAAAAAAGAAAATCTAGCCAGAGGAACAGCTGTAGAAGCCAAATTTTTAAGTGTGTGGGTTGGAATGCAGGAGACACTGTAAAAATCTATTGATATTACCATCTCCAAAACTACACCTACAGTTCTACAAACCAGTTATTAACAGAAAGAGCATGGAGTCTGAAATTTTCCTGACCTTTAGATGTTCTTCTGTGCTGCTTGAGCACCTTATTTACCTTCTAGCAGAAGACCACTCTCTGCATGGAGATCCTCATCAGTGTGAGGCACAAATACTCCAGAGCATAGTATAAAGGGTTGTTGGATCTGAAAGACTTCGATCTCGTATTGATTAGATCAGCCAGCAGCCTGGAAAATGTAAAATTCAGATTACTCCGTGGAGTCTTTTTGTTACTCTAGGCACACGATTAGCCTCATATCTGTTATTGAATTCCCATTACTGAGGCTTTATGTTGGGGCTTGCTGCAACAGAGGAGGATTTTATGCACAGCTGTGTGTAAAGCAGATTTTTTTCCCAAGCATGTATACTGTGGCAGATGTGGGACACTAAGTTGCCTAAACATAGGCCTCTACTGCCACTTGAGACATTGTAGGGTGTGTGAGACATCCACATGGGACCAGTGGATTTGGCAGAAGACCTAGAGGAGACCTTTGCTAGAGTGGCAGCGGAAGGTCAGGCAAGATACCCTAGAGCATTTCAAATGGCCCTGCACTGCTAAGTTCAGGCATTTAGGGAGGAATCCCTACAACCAATGTTTAGTCATCCTACCATTTCATATAATCTACTAGGACTCCAGCTATTTGTGAGAAACTTGTCTGTTTCATGGACCAGTCCTGTGTCACATCATGTCGATGTTTTAGGTACATGACTGCATCTCAGATTGTACTGTGTGCTTGTATTTAGGCAGCTAGGTGCAGTTCTTTACACTGCTGCTGGGATTTGGATCCAAGCTCAGATGCCTTTCAGACAGTCTCTGCCTGTGCTTTAGAAACTCAGTCTCCCTTTATAACCAGTGGAAGGATTAGTCAGAACAATTCTTTGTCTAGAATGCTGTTTGTCATGCCTTAAACTAGGTTGTCTGTGTTTTGTATGGATCTCTCCAGAGCTTCACATTTATAGCACCTTGGTTTCTACACATTAACTAAATACCTAAATTTTGGCATCTGAATCTAGAGCTGAATCCTGCTCTGAGAAATATCCTAAGAATGTTGATTTGCAATAATTTTATGAGTGCTATAGTGGGAGTCATTTGACTGTCGCAGGGGAAGGACTGAAAAAAAGATAAAAATTTCTCCCCAGAGAGAAGAGGGAGAGAAAAGTATTAAAAGAACAAACTCTTTAGGGACATATCTGGGTAACAGCAGTTTTGAGGAGAGGCAGGCATGCAAGTACTGAAATGCTTTGATTGAATAAAGTTGTATTTTCCTGCAAGAAGTTGTTTTATTGTGGAGACTAGTGTCCTTACTCCCCAAGTGAAGTGAACCCTCAGTTCTGGAGCCTGTTATGTTGAACTGATTACAGCAAACAAACCCCTTGGTTTGTGGGGGAGCAGTGTGGAGTGCCACTGGGATTTTTACTTGCTACAGTTGTCAGCTTCAGACCTTAGCCATGGGGTACAACATTCCTCCCCTAAAAAGCCAGTCATAGGTGCTTTGCCTGCATTTCCAGTCAGTGTTACAAAATTCTGCCCTTAAAATTTGCATTTTAAGGATTGAGAGGTGTGATGATAAAAATGTTTACTGACTGACTCTGCAAAAACTTCTTTCTGCATTCCTCGCACTCCTCCCAGGAGTTTGGGAAAAAAAGCTTGGAAGAAATATTAAAAACTACTTGGAAATAGAAGTTAAGAGTTTGGTTAGAATAGGTTATACCTCCTTAAATATGCAATTATTTCATTCTGAACAACAGATATTGATTTCAAAGAATTAAAACTTAGGGAGATGAAGAATAGTCCAAAGAATAATGCAAGTGATTGTTCAGATTGGCAATTTAATTGTTCAGCTGGAAATGGCTGATGTAGACCATTAGATGGCAGCATGAATTTGTGCAAGAATTTCTCATCAAAAGCACTCTCAAAAAAAGTTGCCTTTTTCTATTCTGAAGCTTTTCATGGCTTTAAAATGTCATAATTTCAGCATAAATCAATTAAAACCAGGTTTTCTGCAAAGCTTTGTCTCATCATTTTCTTTTGGAAGGCTTTGTCTCATCATTTTCTTCAAGTTTTCTCCTCTGGTGATTGAGGCTTTAATGCAGTAGCTTCAATGGCAATTTTCTTTTTTTATGTAAATCTAGTGCAAATAAAGGGTGCCAGTTTGCCAGCGGTGACAGTTGTTTGGTTTATCTGCACAAAACATGAATTCTGCATTTCATCATATTAATTAATTCCTCAGGCCTGACCTAAAGACATTTCCTTAAATATAAGGCTGTAGCTTGGCCCTAAACCTGCAGTCTATTCATACTAATGAAGCTTTCTGATGATTTGAACATCTATTTGCTTGGAAGGGACTGAGATTGCCAGCTGATACTTCATTCAGTTATGTACATTACCAGTTGAGATAAGAATCAGATCATATCATAAAGCAAAGTCTTGTACATCACCCTTTTATTTCCCTGCTAGTGTATTAGCATTATGGTGTAATAATCCAGTCACAGACTTCTAAATTAGTTCTTTGTGTTCATCTTCTGCATGCTGCATTTCACTTCCCCTGGCCTGTTTGTTCCCACTAGTTGCCTGCCTCCCACACAGACATATTGTTATAAGAAAAGTGTTGAGTACAGCTGTGCTAAGATTTTTCTTTGCTAGTATCTGTTTCTAGGAAAGGAAAAGGGAGAAAGTCAGTCCATTTCCTGTTGGTCTAAAACAGCAGAAACATCTGTTTGTCTTAAGATAGTTTTCCCAAAAGAACCGTGGCAAGGGAGCTTGCAGGTGATGAGCTTTGTCATTGCCAGTAGCTATCAGTTTAGACAATAGTGATTAGTAGGATTGGCTTAAAACAAAACAAGATTCCTTAAATGGCAGAGGATATTTATTCCTGCTGTAAATTTTTGCATAGCTAATGTTTAATTTCCAATGTGTTTTAAATCTTAAAATTACATAGAGTATCTGGGACCAGACAACTCAGATTCTGCTATGGAATCTATAGATTCCACTAAATTCTGTCCACGATTGATTTTTCTGCAGTCCCCTCACCCTGTTATCATGAATTTGCACAATGCGCACAAAATGGTGTTGGGTGATGTGTCCTGGCACAGTGTGCACATAATCCTTCCGACAAGTGCATCCTGTCACTACCATTCACTGCATTAACCTGTGAGGGATCAATAACATATATACTCTTACGTGTATTTACAATATTACATTGGCAGCTGTTAAAATATGTTATGTAGGCTAAAAATCAAACTGACAGAATAGAGAGCAAGGTTTGAGATTAGTATTCCAAGTACAGTGTCTCTTCATTCTCCAAGTCAGTACACTTACCTGGTGTCATTAAAATCTTTTTAGCCTTAATTGTACAGCATCTAGATGCTTCATCACTCTTTGTGCCTGAAATGTGATGAATCAGGCATGACATTTAACACTATTGCAGCATTCTAAACAGTCTTTGCTCAAGGTGAAGTAGTTTTGTCAACGACCTGTTGGCCCTATTTGTAGTGGAGCTCCTAAGCCCTAATGCTTCAATCTTTTCTTCATGAATATTTTTATTAATTTTCTTTCAGAGTTTAGTGACCTTCCCAAACCACTTGCCTTCTTGATCTATCTGCTAAGAGGACTGCCCTTCTGTCGTCCTTGGCTCATGTTTTGACTATTTCTCCTGAAGCTTCTTCAGTGGACAGTGTTCTTTACTTTGGGTTTTTATTTTCCTCAGATCTTTCTCTGCTCTGGAGGAAGTGCGTCTGGCTCCAGATGTGTCTCTCCAAGATTCAGATGTGATTTTTCGTGTTCTCACAGAGGCTGAAAACATAAAGAGTTGTAATACAATCCTTATCTTTGGTTTCTTCATGTCTATCTTTCAACACTGCCCTTCCACTGGATAGACTTCCTGTAAACCTTCTGATCCAGAGATCTTCAGAGCCAACAGCCTGGCCCAGCACCTTGTGAATTGCTTCAGTCTGTTGGCTTTACAACTCACTGGGTGTTCTTTCTCTAGCCCTGCCTTTAACACAGACAGCTTTACTTTCAGGATATGGACAGAAGACTAATCTTGTTGGTCTGTGTAAAAACAAGCACTGATTCAGAATGCTCCTCCAGGAACAGGAATATTTTGGGTGTGTTTTGTTCTTTCCACACAGTTAGCTTTTTATTCACTGTTATCTTTTTCCTGTACTTCTGCTGAACTAAGGGTATTTCAGTTGGGACACCTGTGAGAGAGTGGGTTCAATGGAAACAAGCCTGTGTGGCCTCCTTTCTTGTTATGGCCTTTCTGCTGTGTCCAGAACCTGAATATTGGTTACCAGTAAATACGTTCCTTTCCTTTGCCTGCTTGTTTTGGTAATGACAGAAGTGAACTGCTATTAGAGCTCAAACTTTACTTTGAGAGGTTGCCATAATTTTCCTGAGGGAAGCAAGCAGAAAGAAGGTCAGTGGCTAATTTTTTTAACAGCTTGTAACTCTCTAAGATCTGACTGGAATTGTACTCTATCTTCACAAGGTCTTTGTCACTTTTGAACTGAAAGTTCTGCCACAGAATGAGAAAATATTAAATACTCTGAAGAAAGGTGTTTGAGATTCTTTTGTAACAGAATATATGCAGTCTGAATGTGGAACTTTCCACCAGCAACCACTGTGTTATAGGTACTCTTCACATCTTGTCTATAATACTGATTTTTGTGGTTGCTTGTGTCCTGTGAAAGAAAGTACAGTTAACATCTCTTCTGAAATGCTATTTCACAGGATCTTCCAAAGATCTGCTCATCTTTATAGGATATTTTAAAGAGGAATGCCAGTTTAAGTTGGTTTTTACTGTCACAGAAACAATAGCTGCACTCACAGGTATTCATCAGGTACTTTGACACCATAATTTGCTTCGATTATATGTTGTCCTAAAATGGGGCTGAATCCCTCAGTGTTGTGATTAAAATGGAAATAATCTCTGGACAAAAACCAGCCCAAAACTCCTAGCTTTGAGGTTTTGCTCCATGACAGAGGAGAATGTGGAGTCTAATCACCTTATTGATTTAGATTCAAGTCTGACAGTAGTGTCAGGGAAACAGAGATGAGACTTCTTAGGAGGTGGACATCAGCAGCAGAGTTCTCAACCTTGGTTCCCTTCAGTAGAGGTAATCTCTATGTTGACCTTGTTTACTAAGTCAAAGGTCATAGTAACCATTTCACATATCAAGAAGAATTTCTTTACAAAAAGGGTTGTCAGGCAAAAGAACAGGCTGTCCAGGGAAGTGCTTCAGTCACCACAACAGGAGGTATTTAAAAGACACATAGATGTGGCACTTAATGATATGGTTTAGTGATACACTTGTTAGTGCTGGGTTAATGGTTGGAGTCGATTTTCTTAGAGGTCTTTTCCAGCCTAAATAATTCTATGATTCCGTTTTAGCAGTCCTTGATATCTCTTGTCCTTCAAGGCTTTTTTGAGTCCCTGTTTTCTGGAATACAATTCCACCCCATCTTATAAACATTTCTTATATTTCCTACCTTTTGGAAAGTCTGCAACCTTGTATTTCAGTGTACTGATCTAATGTGATATAAAATTCTTTTCTTTGTTAATATTCAGTACTAAATTTTATTCACTGGACCAACTGAGATAAGTCACTGTACTTTGATGAGCACTACTATGGCAGTCTCATTGCAGTACTTATGCATTTTTATTAGCAATGAAATGCTATTTACTTGTCAGTCATTGGCGTAAATCCATTATGCTCATTAAAGTTTGAAAAGCAATATTATAGAATAAAAAAGAATATTAAAAAATATTATCTCTGCTTCCCTAGGAAATCTGCTCTTTTTACGTTTTTGAGTAGAAAGAAATCAATGCACCAAACATTTTTGGTTTCTGATGTTTTGGCCCTTTACAAACTTCCCTGTGGTCTATTAACAGACACCTTCCTTTCCCCTTCCAGGGGAATAAAGCTTCCTTCTTAAGGCCATCCACTTTTTTGTCAGCATCCTGATATGTTGTGCAGGGCAACATAAAATTTGCAGTTGACCAAGCTCTCTCTCACTTTTCTTTTCTTTGCAAGTCTGATGGCACAGATGAGAAGATTTCTGTATAGAAGCTTTAGCTGACCATGCATGGCTATTTTTAGAGGTTGCAGAGCTGATAACTAGCAAGGTAGGGGAGCTTGCATCCTTAATTAACTGCCCTCATCTGCTGATGGGCAGTTTATTTAGTCAGAATTTAGTGTGATTTTTCAGCTTGTTCTTACTTTCAATCCTTTAATTTCCAATTTTAAAGGGGTAGGTTAAATTTCTTACAGATGATGATGCAATTTAATGCCTGTATGTTTACATTCCTCAAAGGGGGAAAAGAATGTAGAACAGTACACACTAATTATTTGAATTTAAGTTAATTTGGATGGTGAGAATCACTCTGTGAGCTTTCTTGGGCCTTCTTCCTCTGTGGACTTTCAGGTTAATTAATTCCTATGAAGTCCTAGCCCTGAGATGATTTTGTTAGTAATACTTTTATTAGTATTCTATTACTGGTATAAATATATGATAAAATGAAATAAGTGAGATACTTCATTCTCTCATTTACTTAGTGTCTAGGCTGGCAAGTGGCATGATTTTTTTTTTGGCATGAGTTTCTTATGTAAAAAGAAAATGATACTGTAGTCAGACATGCAGCATTGTTTATGTTCTTTTACTGTAATGGCTATTTGGACAGCATTCTCAGTAACCACTCTGCATGCTTGTAAAGATTAGTGAGTAATGCAGTTCATGGGAAATTTTATGAGCTGAAGTAGATAAGAGTTTGAGATGTTTGTCTTCTGGATGTCTGCTTTAACCTCTAAAGTATAAAGAGTACATCACAGCTTCATTGTGTTTTTCCCTTTTATTCTTATTGTACTTGGTTTTGTGTCGCAGAAAAGAACCTTTTCTTTTTCCTTGTATTTCTGTTTTCCTTCCCCTGGCCCCCATTTCTCTTTCAGCACTGTCCACTTGACATTTTCCAATGTCTTTAAGTCTGGAGGCAGTATTCGTGTTATATTCCTATATTATTTATGCTCTTTTTACAGTCAAGAGTAAGTTGAGGTTTTGTTGATCATTTTCATTACTTAGTTATTCAGTTGGTAATAATCTCCTTCAGAGATGCATAACATTTTGTTCTCTGTTCTCTTCTTGATTCTGTTTGTTGTTTTTCACTTGTTTTTGCTACCTTCGTCTTCAGTATACAGTACTTTGGGAGGTTCTTCCCAGGATCATTTTCCCCGAGTTTTTCCCTATTGCTTCTTAGCCTTTTTTTTTTTCCTTACATATCTCTTACACTAGTTTCTCTTTGTTTTTAAGAGAGGGCATTTGGGCTTGTTTTGAGACCCTTCTGGAACTTTGACAAGTGCTTCATCTTAATGTCAAGGGTTCAAACTGAAGGGGAGAGAGCAATAAAAGTGGAAGCAGAGACCTGAACTTGCTGTTCATGGAAGCATCTCTCTGAAATTAGTGCTATATAGCTAGTTCAGTATATTTGCTCTATTACTTGTCAGCTTAATCCGTGAGGGTTCGAAGTCCTTAACTTAAAATGTCTGTAGCTTTCTGTTGGTTTCTTCTAATTGTGATGAGCAACAGTTTTTTTTACCTCTTGTCGTACACATTTACTATAAATGGTAAACAAAGTAGTGGTAAATGCAGAGAGTAAATATTGAAATATTTATTTCAGTCAAATGTCTGTATTGAGTAACTTGGAATTCAGAGAAACAGTGATGTGGCAATATTATCGTCTCGTCATCACAAATTCTGCTGGGAAGATTCCACATTAGATAATGTTATGTTAAACTGAATTCTCCTCCCTCTTGTTTTTCACTCAGGAATGTTTCGATATTGTGATCGTGAAAACATGAGTCAATTTTTTTTTTTTACTAAGTTACTCATACTACTTGAAGGAACTACATAGCCTCTAGCTCAGGAAAATTTAAAAAAAAAAATAGAAAAGGGAATTATCATTAGCTTCATGAAAAATTCCCAGACTCATAACAAAGTTTAAAAGCAAGTATAAATAAAGACAGACAAAAAGGTATAAAACTCAACATGAATACTGTGTACTAAAGGTAGCTTGTGTATGACTAATGTGTTAGCCTTACATGTTATGTGCCAACTCATTTTTTAGGTAAAGAGAGTAAAGTAAATCTTATATTTGTGGGATTCAGTTAAGCATTTTATAGCATTAGATAAGGATAATGTTTTCATTAAACTGAAGGAGAAGGGGATTTGTGTAAGAAATGCAGGGTAGGAAAGGAAAGGAAATATAATCAGCAATATTAAAAGTCAAACTAGGAAGAAGATTATTAAGTAAAGTTCTTCCAATTTTAGAATCAACCTTTTAAGTTATTTTTGTTAAAGGTATTTGCACAAGTAGGAAAATTTTCATGAGATGTAGAAGGCATCATTGACACACAGGAGGGTCAAGATAGGCAGGAAGGCTTGGGTGATACACAGGACTGACATATTAAAAATGCAATGAGACTGGACTTTCCAGTCTAAAATGTAAGATTAATAACACAGGCATTAGTAGTACTAACTATTTTGTCACCTGAGGATTATTCAGATGGAAATCACAGAACAGAAGTGTTATATTATTGAGTATTTGCAAGATAAACTGAGAAGAACTGATGTGGTTGAACTAGTGGAGAGGCAAATGTGATTTTTAAGATGCGTTGAGTAAGGTATTTCTGGTATAGGTACATAAATATTGCTATTTTACAGAACACTGTTTGCCTTTTATATGGTATATTGTCTGCCATTCTTGGCTTTTGTGTTTAAGAAGAGGAGCAAGTATGGGGAAGGGTTGTGAAGGATTATCAAGACAGTGGGTAGCCTTTTATACAGAAGAGTTCTGAAATACTTTAACTTGTTCCCTTTCAAAGTAAAGGTTGATAGAGAGTGGGAGACCTCACCTTGGAGGGTAAACAACAAAAAATAAATAAGCTGTATAAATTACAGAATAGTATCGACACAAAACAAAATAATGTAAAAGTATAGTCAAGCTGAACATTAGGAGATTCCAAAGTATCGGCTCAGCTTGTAGGTCATCCTGCCAGCAGAAACAAGTAATCTCATTTGTTTTCTAATAGACCTTAACAGATGAAGAGGATTACATTATGCAGTTGCCTGCAACTCATGGATCTTGACTGCTTAATGCCGGATTTTCTTACATTCTTGCACTTGAAATAGAGAAGCTTAAGGGTTTCTATGTTTTAAAATGGAAAGCATCTTTGTTATGTTTTCTATTTTTTTAAAAAACGAACAGTTACTTTGGAATCTCTTTCTGTTAATGTGTTTCCATCACCTGGTTATTCTTTACCATTCTTACATAGTCAGCTAAACATTCTTTTGCCTAGGGATTTTCTGCAACTAGGTCAAAATTGGTTTCATAAATGACCATAGCAAATATTAAATAGAGAAAAAGTACTGAATTATTCAGAATTAATGAAACTCATTTAAAGTTTTTAAAGATTTGACTTATAATTTAACATCTTCTTTTGAATGAAGAATAATCTGGGACAAGTATACATGATTATTTTTTTTTAAATTCTCATCTATGTAGCTGGGAGGAGGTCAGCGTTCAAATAAGGGATGTCTGTGGCTGAAACTGAAACGTAGTGTGTGCCTTGCTCACTTTACATTAAGAACATCTTGCTCACTTTACATTAAAAATGTTTTTGGAGGATGTGAAAGTAATCTAGAAGAGAACAGCCAGGCTAATTCTTCACAGACTCATGGAATGATTTGGGTTGGAAGGGACCTCAAAGATCATAATTTTGTTCCAACTCCCTGCCATGGGCAGGAACACCTTCGACTAGACCAGGTTGTTCCATCCAACCTGGCCTTGAACACTTCCAGGGATGAGCATTCACAGCTTCTCTGGGCAGCCTGTTCCAGTGCCTCACCGCGTCACAGCAAAGAATTTCCCACTCATGTCCAGCCTCTCACCCACCAGCATCCCCAAGTCCTTCTCGCCAGGGCAGCTCTTGATCTGTTCACCACCCAGCCTGTGTTGATACCGGGGTTTGCCCCGGCCCAGGTGCAGCACTTTGCACTTGGTCTTGTTAAACCTCATGAGATTCCCATGGGCTCACTTCTCAAGCTTGTCCAGGTCCCTCTTGATGGCATCCCATCCCTCAGGTGTGACAACCTCCCCATTCAACTTGGTGTCATGTGCAAATTTGCAGAGGGTGCACTTGATCCCTTTGTCTGTGTTATTAATGTAGCTATTAAATAACACCAGTCCCACCACAGATCCCTGAGGGACGCCACTTGTCAC
>VYZT01064656.1:6302-38943 GCA_013400735.1 Pomatostomus ruficeps
CTCCTCTCCTCTCCTCTCCTCCCAGAATTATGGAATTCTAGAATCACCAAGGTTGGAAGAGACCTTTAGATCCATGAAGTCCAACCATCACTGACACTGTAACCCCTAAACCTCTAAATCACATCACCCAACACCAAATCCCAATACCTCTTAAACACCTCCAGGGATGGTGACTCCACCACCTCCCTGGACAATTTATTTCCATGCCTGGCCACCCTAATGGTGATTTTTTTTTTTTTCCTGATCTGTGATCTGAATTTCCCCTCAGCTTAAGGCTCTTTCCTCTGGTCCTCTCCCTCATTTATTAAGCAACCACTGGCACAGGGTGCCCAGAGAAGCTGGGTCTGCCTCGTCCCTGGCAGTGTCCAAGGCCAGGCTGATCTTTCAGAGATGATCTTTGAGGTCCTTTCCAACCCAAAGCATTCCAAGATCCTGATATTCTTTGATCTACAGCTTCTTTGGGCAAGCTGCCACCAGGTTCAGGCTGAGCCAAACCGAGCCCTTTGTGCAAAGCAGTGAGGGCTGGAATTTGGTGTCTCCAGAATGACCTTGGAGAAATCACCCGATCCCTGCAGCTTTCCTTTCCCCACGGTGCTGTGGGGGGCCCATAAAGCCCTCAGGCTGCTGAGTTATTTGGTCACACTTCTGATAATGTACTTTAGAATTGTCCAAAGAGACTTTACGAGCAGCTTCTCCCCTCTGAAGTCTTCAGCTCCCGAGCCTTTAGTACAGGAAATGTTGCTGTACCTGCACAGGGGGAGCGCCATATTCTCAGTGCCAATAAGATGCAATTAAAAGCTCAGAGACATCTGACATTAATGTTCTGCTCTGTGTCACCATGTCACAGTGATATTTAGCGCTGCCCTTGCTCCTAAAAGCTGAATTTTTTTGATTTTGATTAAAACTGCAAAAGACAGAAGCTTTTATTGTCAAGCACCATCCCGACACAGACATCACCTTGGTGGATTTAAAGTTGTGGTGAATTTTGTCAGCTCTTCCCTCTTGGTCTCTGCCATTTTTCTTCCCCAAGTGGGCCACCTTCTGTCTTTATTACCCACTTACCTGCCTGCTTCTCTTGTCGTAAACCCCTGCTAAAGACTTTGAGACTTCAGTGGCTGTAAAAACAAGATGGATTTTGCCCTGTCAGAACTATATGTGTGTTTTACTGGGAAGTAAAACAGGAAGCATTGCAGGCTTTGGAGATGAGTTTCTGTTATGGACCCACGTAAGAAACAAGCCAATATATTGCTGTGTAATGGGCAGGACCTGCTCTTTTCTTACATGATCCGAGCTAATGCTCTTTATTGAGCTGCAAAGACTGCTCCAGATCTCATGTGCTGGAAATGGCTTCATTCTCTTGCACATAAAGTGCTGTTTTCCTCCAGGAATTCTGCTTTTCGTTAGCGTGGTTGGAAGTTGCCCCTGGGATATTCCCTGAGCTCTGTGGATCTCTATCTCCCTGCTAAGTTCAAACAGGTCAGCACCAGCTCTACTTCAGGTTCAGCTGCCTGGTCATTTGGGCAATTGTTAATTTGCATATCCAAATT
The DNA here is from genome assembly GCA_013400735.1 of Pomatostomus ruficeps. Taxonomy (NCBI): domain Eukaryota; kingdom Metazoa; phylum Chordata; class Aves; order Passeriformes; family Timaliidae; genus Pomatostomus; species Pomatostomus ruficeps. Next base: position 7,850 of record VYZT01064656.1, read on the forward strand.
TCAAGCCTCTGTCAGGCTCAGCACGCACAGCTAAAAAAGGGCTGCTTGGGAACCCTCCCTGAGCTCCAGGAAAGCTGTTGGTGCCCTGGGCTCAGGAATTGGTGATTTCACCAAGGCTGCTGAGCCCCAGTCCTGGTCCAGCCTTGTCCTGGCTGCTCTGGTTTCCAGACAAAGCAGCACAGGGAAAACCTGTCAATGTGATCAGCACTGAATGCGACCAAACCCACTTTTTTCTTAATGGGAGGGCTGGAAAGCCTTTGTTTTTGCCTCTCAGGGCAGAGGAAGGAGATGTGCAGCTTCCCAGGGGAAGGGAAATTCTGAAATTTGCCTTGCTTCATTTTATAAGGAAAAAAAACCCCTGCAGAACCATAAATGCAAATATTTATTTTCTGATCCTAGCCTGTTGTGGCTTGGGCTGCTTCCTGGGAACTGAGGGAAGTCACCAAGGTCACCCAAAGGGTGGAGATTTGCCCTGGCTTTAGGAAGGGACTCTCAAAGGCCCCCCAGAAGCTGAATGCCCAGAAGCCCCTGCTGGACCCCAAATCCAGGAGAAAGAGGCCACCAAGGGGCAGATGCCCTGGAATGCCAGAGATGGTTTGTTGGCCTCAGAGCCTCAGATGCAGATAATTCTCATTTCTCTTGGGCCTGCTGATTGAACTGGCAGGAGACAAGGTTGTTTTTAAGCTGGTTGTTACTGAAAATTGGCACGAAAATTGTGGGTCCACTGAGCGATCTTTCCCAGCGAAATCCCTACACATCAATCAGGCTCTGCTGGAACAAATCTGCTGAGAATAATCATAATTAATAGCAGTAAGCTTTGGACCAAACCTGTTCTTTATGACATTGGCAGCTCTGGCAGAAAGCTTTCTGTGTGTTCCTGGGGTGGAAAACTCTGACCATCTCCGTTTGCCACCTGTGGGAATGGCTGTGGGATGTTAGGAAGGGATGGGACAGCTCTGAATGCAGCTCCCAGAGACCTGTGGGCCTGAAAAGTGGTTCACAGCAGTGAAGGGAGACCATGGGCTTGCTCTACCTCTGCAGAGACTTTCATGCACTCAGACTTTATCCAATTCTTTTTCTTCTCTTCTAGTGCTACTCAGTGTAAATTACTCCCTTCACCTTGCCCTGAGCTTTTGTCTCTAAAAGTCTCTGACTTTTGATCTTCTGCTGAATGGATTAAAGAGCTCAACTTTTTGCTGTGAGGAGGAAAAAATAGAATAAAAATTTATGAAGATAACCAGGGGACATTGTCTCCTGCGTAGGGCAATATTGGCTAAAGGGTGGGCTGGAAAAATTCAGATTTGCCTGTGCAAATTAGCAGCTCTGGCAGAAAGCTTTCTGTGTGTTCCTGGGGTGGAAAACTCTGACCATCTCCATTTGCCACCTGTGGAAATGGCTGTGGGGTTCCTGTTTGCTCTGGAAGGGATGGGACAGCTCTGGATGCATTTCCCAGAGTCCTGCTGGGTGCCTGTGGGCCTGAAAAGTGGTTCACAGCTGTGAAGGGAGATCATGGGCTTGCTGTACCTCTGCAGAGACTTTCTAGCACTCACGCTTCATTCAATTCTTTTTCTTCTCTTCTAGTTCTACTCTGTGTAAATCACCTTGCCCTGAGCTTTTGTCTCTAAAAGTCTCTGACTTTTGATCTTCCGCTGAATGGATTAAAGAGCTCAACTTTTTGCTGTGAGGAGAAAAAAATAGAATAAAAATTTATGAAGATAACCAGGGGACATTTTCTCCTGGATAGGGCAATACTGGCTAAAGGGTGGGCCGGGAAAATTCAGATTTTCCTATGTGCCTACACAGGGCTGAGAGGAACCCTGGAGAGTGATGTGGCTGGAAGGAGCTGGTGCTGGGGTTCCAGAATGGTTCCCTGCTCCCTTCCCACCCGTGCCCAGCAGGGACAGGGCTGTGATGGTCACTGTCCCATGGTCTTGGTCACTGAGTGCTGTGGGGACGTGCACACACCGCACTCACAGATAAGTCACTCACACAGGTGACACCTGGCTCTGTGACCCCAGATTGTGCACAAATAACCCACAATCCCACCCCTAGCTCTGTGGCACCAGATTGACCACAAATAACCCTCAATCCCACCCCTTCCCAGGGCACCAACTCCTCCTGTTCGCTCTGAAAACCACGTCCAGCTGGGCTGGGCTGCAGGGCCAGGGCAGAGCAGCCTCAACCCCAAACCCACCCCACATGTTGCAGCTGCCCCTGCACAATCAGGGGGTCACATCCACTCTTTCCCAGCTGCTCAATCCCAAATCCTCGTCAAACAAAACCTGAAACAGCTTCAGCCTCTCTCTGGAGTGTTGTCTTGGCTCTCTTTGAAGTGACAGGGAAGCTGCAGAGTTATTTTTAGCAGCACCTCATCAATTCTGTGTTCCCGAGCGCCTTGGCTCCTCCGGCTGAGGTGATTCTGCTTACAAATACGGGAGAGGGTTCACCTTCAGAGATGATATTTTAATTAGAAGTGCAAAGAGCTATGGCCCAACGTGTCAGAGACTAATGAACCAGCTTTTGTGCTTGGTGGAGAGCAGATTGCCAAGCTATCCATTCCCTCCTGCACCATGTAAGATGAAATGCAACCAAAGCTGCTGCCATTTTAAAGGGAAAATCTTATTAGAGCCCAGGCAAGGATATCAGAATAAAATAAATGGCTCCTGGTGCTTCTTCATCTATTTGTATGTAGGTTCAGGTGTGATTATGTAGTCTGCTATCAACTTTAATTAAGCTTTCCCTTTGCTGCTGACCTTGGGGCTTAAATATAATTTGTTCTATAGGAAGAACAGGTGCTGCGAGCTCAGTGTTTTAAAGTTCAAATTGATTTAGGTTACATTTAATTTGAATTTCCTTATGGAAGCATATAATTTTACTATTACTAATGCTGGAGCAATTACACAGAGGTGAAGAATCTGGTGCAGAGCAGAGCCTTGCAGCTCTCTAATGCTTCTCTTCATGAGCAGAAGTGTCCCTGCCTTGTGTTTTTGGTATAATTTTATTTAAATCCAGCAGAATCCCAATGAGCTCCCACTTTTCCTGCACATCTCTGGCTCACCAGGCGGAGCAGAGGTGACAGTGGGACATTGGTGTGCAAAGGCTCCAGCAGACCTGGGAATAGAGGTGAGGTCTTTAGTGTTTTCAGGCTGTTTATTCTCTCCAATAAATAATANTCCTGTTTGCTCTGGAAGGGATGGGACAGCTCTGGATGCATTTCCCAGAGTCCTGCTGGGTGCCTGTGGGCCTGAAAAGTGGTTCACAGCTGTGAAGGGAGATCATGGGCTTGCTGTACCTCTGCAGAGACTTTCTAGCACTCACGCTTCATTCAATTCTTTTTCTTCTCTTCTAGTTCTACTCTGTGTAAATCACCTTGCCCTGAGCTTTTGTCTCTAAAAGTCTCTGACTTTTGATCTTCCGCTGAATGGATTAAAGAGCTCAACTTTTTGCTGTGAGGAGAAAAAAATAGAATAAAAATTTATGAAGATAACCAGGGGACATTTTCTCCTGGATAGGGCAATACTGGCTAAAGGGTGGGCCGGGAAAATTCAGATTTTCCTATGTGCCTACACAGGGCTGAGAGGAACCCTGGAGAGTGATGTGGCTGGAAGGAGCTGGTGCTGGGGTTCCAGAATGGTTCCCTGCTCCCTTCCCACCCGTGCCCAGCAGGGACAGGGCTGTGATGGTCACTGTCCCATGGTCTTGGTCACTGAGTGCTGTGGGGACGTGCACACACCGCACTCACAGATAAGTCACTCACACAGGTGACACCTGGCTCTGTGACCCCAGATTGTGCACAAATAACCCACAATCCCACCCCTAGCTCTGTGGCACCAGATTGACCACAAATAACCCTCAATCCCACCCCTTCCCAGGGCACCAACTCCTCCTGTTCGCTCTGAAAACCACGTCCAGCTGGGCTGGGCTGCAGGGCCAGGGCAGAGCAGCCTCAACCCCAAACCCACCCCACATGTTGCAGCTGCCCCTGCACAATCAGGGGGTCACATCCACTCTTTCCCAGCTGCTCAATCCCAAATCCTCGTCAAACAAAACCTGAAACAGCTTCAGCCTCTCTCTGGAGTGTTGTCTTGGCTCTCTTTGAAGTGACAGGGAAGCTGCAGAGTTATTTTTAGCAGCACCTCATCAATTCTGTGTTCCCGAGCGCCTTGGCTCCTCCGGCTGAGGTGATTCTGCTTACAAATACGGGAGAGGGTTCACCTTCAGAGATGATATTTTAATTAGAAGTGCAAAGAGCTATGGCCCAACGTGTCAGAGACTAATGAACCAGCTTTTGTGCTTGGTGGAGAGCAGATTGCCAAGCTATCCATTCCCTCCTGCACCATGTAAGATGAAATGCAACCAAAGCTGCTGCCATTTTAAAGGGAAAATCTTATTAGAGCCCAGGCAAGGATATCAGAATAAAATAAATGGCTCCTGGTGCTTCTTCATCTATTTGTATGTAGGTTCAGGTGTGATTATGTAGTCTGCTATCAACTTTAATTAAGCTTTCCCTTTGCTGCTGACCTTGGGGCTTAAATATAATTTGTTCTATAGGAAGAACAGGTGCTGCGAGCTCAGTGTTTTAAAGTTCAAATTGATTTAGGTTACATTTAATTTGAATTTCCTTATGGAAGCATATAATTTTACTATTACTAATGCTGGAGCAATTACACAGAGGTGAAGAATCTGGTGCAGAGCAGAGCCTTGCAGCTCTCTAATGCTTCTCTTCATGAGCAGAAGTGTCCCTGCCTTGTGTTTTTGGTATAATTTTATTTAAATCCAGCAGAATCCCAATGAGCTCCCACTTTTCCTGCACATCTCTGGCTCACCAGGCGGAGCAGAGGTGACAGTGGGACATTGGTGTGCAAAGGCTCCAGCAGACCTGGGAATAGAGGTGAGGTCTTTAGTGTTTTCAGGCTGTTTATTCTCTCCAATAAATAATATTTATCCTCTCCTCTTGGGAGGGCTGGGAGCTGCTGGGCAAGGCAGGCACTGCAGGCAGGGGGGCTGCTGGATTTCCAGCCTCTGGACTGACTCTTGTCCATCAGAGCTGAGCTGTCCGTGCTTCAGTCCCTGGGATATTTGGGAATGCTCAGCACTGAGACTTGTCCTGGACAGGGGGGAGCTCCTGATCCCACTTTTCTGGTTTTACAGAAGCAGCATGGTGGGCACCAGAGGAAGGGGCACACAGAGCTCAGTCTGGGGCATGAGAGGGACTGGGAGATGCTGGAGATGCCAGCAGAGTTGAGAGGAAGAAGTTCCTTCAAATCCAGAGGCAGCTGCCCTGAGTTTCTTTAACCCCCCGAAAACTGAGGGCAGGATGGGATGGGGAGAAAGGGTGAGACCTGGCAAGGTGTGGGAGGAGAGATGATTGTCAAGCTGTTCGTGTGTTTTCCTCAAGGAAAATCTGCGGGATCAGCCACAGGCAATGGGAGATTTGTGGCAATACAGGTTTCAGATGTGCTCGTTATTTCCAAGCCCCTGCTGCAGTGCTGCCTTCCCTCCCCACGCCACCCAAAGCATCCATGGCACTACAAACAGCCCTGAAACACCTCCTGGCTCTATCCAACTGTTGAATCCAGTGATTTTGCTGTCCCACTGGGACTGGAACCCCTAAAGAAAACATACAGGAAAAACCTTAGGTGCGAAGAAAAGGTGCAAAGATGGAGCTTAATGGAGCTTGGGCAATGTTCCAAAATCACGTTACTGCTCTGATGACAAGGTGCCTTAATGACAGCATTTCTTCAGGTTTCCCACCTTTCCTTGCCATTGTGTTGCGGATTTCTCTCACCATTATGTGCTATCCTTTTATGAAACACCTCTCTTTCTCACTTCCAATTAAATAAGAGTCCAAAGATTTGAACTCTGGAGGGGGTGGGCTGTGCTTTCTGACAGGCTCAGAGGATGAAAACTTGGCAGCTCCCATGTAAAACCAGTGACTTTGCTGATTTATCTCAGAGCAAGTTTTTTAATTTAGGTGCTGTGAGAAATTGGTGTTGGCATTGCTGTCCCATAGGCAAGGGCAGGAATCAGTTTCTCTCACACTCAGCCCCACAGATTTCAAAGTCTTTTATGTGCACAAATTTCCAAATAACAAAAGAATAATTTAAAAAATCACTGGCTAGAAATTCTCTGTGTGTGCCCAGCAGCACCAGAACAAATACCTGCAGCAGCTTTCCCCTGACCAGCCCTTTGCAGGGAGAGAGACAGGCCTGCATTTTACGCTCAGATGGCTGCTCCAACTGGAAATCTGTCCCCTCTCACCGTGGCTGTGTGTGGTCAGCTCTCTCTCAGGGTCACCCCTGTCCCTTGTCCCCTTCCCCACCATCTGGCCTGTGGAGGGGAAAATCCTTCACCTGTTAGGGCAGAGCCAGGAGGAGGAGGGTGCTGCAGGGCGTGGAGCCCCCGTGCCAAATTTCCCATGCTGAATTCCCGCCGGGAAGTTTGCAGGGCCCTCACCAACCCTGAAAATACTTACAGAGCCTTTTTTTCTGTCCGTTCTAGCACCTTCTGTCCTGAAACCCCCCCAAAAATGAGCACAGCTCTCACTGAAAAAAGGAGGAATAGTTCAGGAAGTACAAGCCTGTCCCCAGGGAGGTGCCCTGCATGGTCCCCCAGCAGGGTGAGCAGAGTGTGCTGGGCTCCTGCACTCCCTACAAAGGCATTTTCATTCTGGGGAGGGAGGGCAGGATTCCCTTGGGAGGCTCAGGCAAGCTCAAAGAAAATTAATGGTGAAAAGCACTCTCTTTTCCCTGCTGGAATGCTTCACAGTCAACCCAGAGAGCCCATTAAGCAACTGCTGTGACCTAAAATAACCTGAACTAGCACTAAAACTATGAACAGGCTCCGTGGTGGTTTTTTTCCCCCCTTCTTTTTACCTTTCCTTCCTTTTAAAATAAAGCTTCCTTCCCTTGGAGAGTTTTTTCAGGCTGCTCAGGAAAACGTGCAGGTGGAGTTTGCCTGTCCAGCTGTCCCTTTGTCCCACCTCTTGGCTGTTTGTATCTTCAGGATAGAAAAGTCACCCCACAAAATAAAAACCCAAGCCAAACCTCATTTTCATACACACCTGGCTGTGCTGCCAAAGTGTGTTGGGCATCAAAATCTGGAGAGTTCTACCCCTAATCACTGAATAAAAGGATTCAAGAAGAGATTTATTGCCCACCTGCATGCCAATGATGGGTTTCACCCCTCCAGCTACCTGGAAAAGTGGGAAAACTGCCTGCACGAAACTCCTCTGGATTCTCCCTTGTCCTAAATGGTAGCCCAAGGTTGTTTTGTTTGTTTTTCGACTGCATTATTTGGTGTAATAATCCCTCACCTTGCTCAAAACTCCTCCTAGCTATGGTACCACTGCCATGGAGCTCACCTGGATAAAAATAAATGCCCAAAAGATAAACATTTAAGCGGTCAAAATTTCTTCAGTTCTGGATAGGAAAAGCAAGTTTCAACCTGAAAACAAGGAGAGGGGAAAAACTCTACCGAGTTAAACTGCAACTGTGTTAATCAGACAATTTAACTGAAACAGCAATGGAATAAAGGATAAAAGGGTTCTTAGAAAAGGCAGCAATGAGGGAGTTGCTAACTCATTTGAGCCAAAAAGGGAGACTTAATTGCTCTCCGTGAGTCATTAAAGGGTTAGCTGAGGTTGGGCTATGAGGAAAGGTGTAACGTGAGAAAGAGTGAGTCTCTCTCAGGAGCTGTGATTTCTAGGAGATAGAAGACAGGGAAGAATTTTAGCTCTTAAATTTGTCTTTTGAAGTAAAGTCTCCTATCGCCCTCGGGACTAAGATGGAGTCACAGTTTTGTGCAAGATGTGCTCGCCCTGATACCTTGATGTTCCCGTACCTTCAGGGCTTTGGAGAGCTCAGGCTGATGCCAACTGCTGTTTCCACTTACAGGAATATTTTCCAAGAGGGCTTTTGGTGCAATGGGGGAAGTCGGGAGCCCAGCAGGGTGCTCAGATGGGCAAGAGGCCGCTGGCCCCTGGGCTGGCTCAGGAATTGTGTGTCCAGCAGGAGCAGGGCAGGGATTGTCCCTCTGGGCTGGGCACGGAGAGGCCCCTGCAGGGCTGTGTCCAGTTCTGGGCCCTGCAGGAGAGCCCTGGAGGGGCTGGAGCGTGTCCAGGGCAGGGAGCGGAGCTGGGGAGGGGCTGGAGAATCCTGAGGGAGCTGGGAAGGGGCTGGAGAATCTTGAGGGAGCTGGGAAAGGGGCTCAGCCTGGAGCAAAGGAGGCTCAGGGGGCCCTTCTGGCTCTGCACAACTCCCTGACAGGAGGGGCAGCCGGGGGGGTCGGGCTCTGCTCCCAGGGCACAGGGACAGGAGCACAGGGAACGGCCTCAGGCTGGGCCAGGGGAGGCTCAGCTTGGACAGCAGCGGGAATTCTGCCTGGAAAGGGCGCTCAGGCCTTGGCAGGGGCTGCCCAGGGAGCTTTGGAGTCCCCATCCCTGCAGGTGTCCCAGGAAGGCCTGGACGTGGCACTCAGAGCTCTGGGCTGGGGACAAGGTGGGGATCAACGTCTGGACTCGATGATCTTGGAGGTCTTTTCCAACCTTAATGATTCCACAATTCCAAGCATATCACATGCCAGGATCCAGGCATGCAGGATCCATGGATTTGGATGGATCTGTCTCAGTTTTTAAGACGATGCTGGCAGAGACACATCAGCACTTTTCCCGTCACTGTGGCCCTGCGGATCAGCGCGTCCGGCCGGGCTCGGCTGCTCCCGGCTGCGCTGATCCGAGAAAAGATTCCTTCTACCTGGGCTGGATGGGAGGAGAACAGGCAGTCCCTCAGAGCCCCATGTTTATCCAGTGCTGCTGGGAAGATGAAAAGCCAATAAAAGCCCCAGGCCAAGGGGACCGTGCACATGTTTACAGTTGCACTCGCTGGAGCTCCGTCGGGATGCGGGGCACGGAGCCAGGCTCCCCGCAGCTCCCAGCCTCCTGTGGGAAGCAGCAGCCCGGCTCCACTCTGATTTCAAGCAGCAGGAGACTTGCAGTGAATTTATTTGAATATGGGCCCCCCAAAGGCATCCTTGGTTCATAAGGAGGATGGATATTACCCGGCACATTGAATACAGATGAGGAGGAAGTCTCATTAAGTCAAGGACGGTTGACACTTTTCCAGATCATCAGCCAAATGTGGATGTAGGGAGATGCTGGAATATTTCCACTATCAGCAGGCACCAGGAGTTTAAAACGGGGCTATTTCCTCCCTCCATGGCTGGCTCATTCTGGGCTGTCACAGAAGTTTTGATGGGCAGCCACAGGACCCAGCACCCCCGGGCCTGAGGGGAGCCAAGAGCCACAGGAACAAATGCATCAAACCTCAATTTTGCCCAAAAGCTTTTCACCTTTTTACAGAGGACAAGGAGGAATTGTTGAATATAGAATATGAAAGTGTTTGGAGACTCAAAAGTCCTGAATGCTACCGAGTAAATCAATTTTTATTTCTACATGCGGTGCTAATGCCCCATCCACCTCAAGCTGAGCACAGCAGAAAGACTTTTGAGGGAATAAAAAAAGGACTGAATTGCCCCAAAACCTGCTATAAAAGTTTCATTTTCTGTGCTTTGTCAATGGGAATAGTAAAAGAAATTTCTTTCTGCACGTTTTAATTAGGTTCTTATTAGCACCATTTTTCTCTATGGGAAAAAAAGAAATAACACATCAAACCAAAGGAAATGAACAGCTTAATCTTTTTTTCATGGAATCATTAAGCTTGGAAAAGACCTCCAAGATCATCGAGCCCAACCTTTGACCGGTCACTCCTGTACCAACTAAACCATCATACTCACAGATAGTTATTTCATTCTGTTTGGAAGTACTTCATGGGGAATTCTTAATGTTTTATTTTTAATTTCTGCTTTGGAGGCAAAAGGGTTTTTTTGTTTGGGTTTTTGTAGTTGGTTTGGTTATTTGGTGGTGTTCTTTCAAAAAATTTTTGATGTTTTATGGGTCAGACATCTGGATTAGATGGGAAATGGTTTCTTAACTGGTTGACATCTCAGTCATGTGCAGGTCTAGAAGAAGCACGTACCTTGAGGATGTCTTCATGTGATCTCTGCTGTTGGACTCCCCAGAATTTTGTCCCCTGGGCTTGGCAAAGCTACGGATGCAAGCGCAACTCGATGCATTTCAAGACACTTACAATACTTTGCTCACTTAATGCCCTTTTAACAGCACAATCCCATGAAAACAGTGACAAAACAACCATGCATTGGTGCACTTTTCTAGTTTAGAGCAATTTGGGTTGAGCACGGTGCAGAAATGTCTGCATCAGCCGTGCCCACAGCCAGGGAAATCGCGGGAGTTCGGCTCCTGCCCGAGCTCGCTGAGCTCTGCCACTGTCACACTGCGGCCAGCGCAGTGACACCGATTTGGGACGCTCTGCTCCAGGTTCCCTCGGTCAGGACACGTGGATGTGGCCAGGAGGTGCTCAACAACCCACCGAGCGCAGCATTCAATCATTTATGCTTTGGATAAAACAAGCAATATCACTTCTCACGGAATCAGAGGATGCAACAGAGTAATACGAGCTGACAGCTCCCACGTAACGAGCTTTTTTCTGCTCTAGAGAAAGACCTGGAATAACTTTTTCCTCCCATTTTTCCTATTATGGGAAGAGTTGTGGGGTGTTTTTCCCCCTCCCCAGTCCTTACGTAAGCAATGAATTTCTGTAAGAGCTGCTCCCAAATGGACTAAAGATCCACTCCTAAGGAGGAAGTAAAGTAACATCAACACATTTCTTCTGATCCAAAACATATTGGAGCTGAACCAAAGCCTTCTGGTGTGAGATGAACCAAATCCTGAGAGTCCTGGGTGAGTTTGGTTCAGAGCACTCAGGACTTGCACCCTTCTGCCTCTTTTCCCCATGGAAGCAAAAAAAGCTGAGTGAACCCCAGGTTTTTCCAAAAATGTGACCCCTGCTTTCCTTTTCTTTTTTGCCAAGGCACAAAAGACATTGCTCAGAGGAAGGCACTGACAGGATTACCACACTTAGGGGAAAGCACAGCACAAGGGGATGGAAGCAGACATCACAAATAAAGGCAGAAGACCCTTTTATTTCGCATAGACAAAATGCAAAGAGTGTCTCATTAAATTAATATTAAAAAAAAACCCAAATCAATCTCCTCACTCCACTGACATCACTCATCCTAATTAACAACAAAAAAAAAGAACAATCAAGGACCCATTTTCTAATTTAAAAAAAAAAAAGTGCAAACATGACAAAAGACTTTTTGTTTTTCCAAATCAATGTTCCTGTTGAATTCACAAAGAGGGTGATTTTCTTTTTTTTTTTTTTGTGATTTTTTTTCCCCTTTTAAATCTTGTCTGATGGAACTTCCAGTTAAAATGTTTTTAAGTCTCCATGCACTTCGTAGAAAATCAGTAAAAACACAAACGCTTGTGAAGATCAGAAAACTGGACTCTTTTACCCAAAAATTCAGATGTCCAGTCAGATGAAGCTCACACTCAGACAGAAAAAAAGCAAGAGAGTCTTTGCACTGTCTGTCGTTCATATTATTATTTTTTTTTTGTCAAATATTTTGGCAATCTTCTTCTTTAATTATAAATATTGGAATTCAATAAAAAAAAGGTAGCTTTCATTGGATTTTTGTTTGTTTTGTTTTTTCAGTGTAAATATTTACAGCCACTGTCCAGCCATGCTCTCTTCGTTATACCAGGGTGTAGGATTTTGCGTAGGGATTGTTTCCTTTCAAGTGGCCCCGGGAGTCCAGCAGGGATTCTTGGGAGCTGCTCATTTTTGCTTGAGCCTGTCCTAGCTCAGCTCCTTCTCGCTGAGGTAACGTTGCCACAGCACCAGGTTGCCATGACTGGACATCTCTCGTGGAGGATGTCTCCATGGGGATCGGCTCCAGCACGGTGGGACGCTTCAAGGTTCGGCTTTTCTGTGGCTCCAAGCAGGCTTGCCCCAAACCCAGGTCTCTGCTCGTGCCCTGCACGCCACGGTTCAATAAAAAGTCCATCCTAAGGTAGGGTGGCAAATGCATGAGATCACCTGCGGAGGCAAAAAGGAGAAATGAGATTTATTTTGGGGAGGGTGTTGTGGGGCACTCACGCAGGGGCAGCGACCAGAGCTGGTTTGGCCACCAAAGGGGAGGATCTGTGATCAGAATTTGTGATTTTAGAATATTTGTCAGCCATTTACTTTGCTATGACCTCACAGAATCGTGCAACAAACTCCTTTTGGGCAGATCCACCAGAATTCCCTGCTAATATTTGTTTCACAATAGTACGAGGAGAGCAATGTCCTTTACACGCACTCATGGCATGAAGGAGATAAAGTGAAAAGAGCAGGAGCTTTTTCTCAAAATCTGAAGTGAAAAGGTCTTGGTTTTCCTTTGTCAACACTTGGAAAATGTGGAGGCTAAGCAAATTTCCAATTTTTATTTTACAATTTAAATTGAAACCTTCACCATTCCAATTAATGAGCCTCAATCTTGAGCAGAATGACCAAACTATTTAAAATGGATGCCAGTGTGTTAAGGCTGTAGTCTTAAAGGGGTTTCTGAATAAAACAGAAACATTTTTATCCTCATGTAACAAAATTTAACTGCCAACCATCATCACTGTGTTTAATTCACTAACGATTTTTTACCACTGTGACCCCCAAGATGCTGCTGGTTTCGTGGTAACAAAATGCACTGGGACTGGCACCTGAGCTCCTGCAGCAACCCTCTGCTCTGTATTGTCAAGAAAACCTCTTATTCATTATTTCCCCCGACTCCTGGGCTTGTTAGGCATTCATGACGTTCCTTCAAGGAAATGAGAGGCAATCAGGCACTTAATGACATTCCCTTCTAAAAATATTTGATGGTGTAACCTCACCTATGTGTGAAAAAAAAAAAAAAGCAGCACAGGAGCACTCAGAACAGTATTTTCCCTTTTTTACAGATCTCTGCAGGCATGCAGCTTCTTTTTTTACGGCTGATATCGAAACCAGAGTCTCAGCTACAGATGGGATGCATCCTGAATGTTTGAAGTAGGAGACTCTTGGCACCGCACCACCTGTGTAGCTCTCCGTGAGCTATTTACAGCGGGAGAAATTAAGGCTGACCTGTGCCAGTGGCATAAACAACAGCCCAGGAAAGCAGTTCTTCACAATGAAACGATGTATAACAATTTTGTTTTTCCCAGCCCAGCTAAAAGCTGTCCAGTGACCTAAAATAAAACAGGTCCTCTGTTTTCCCACGTAAGTCAAGGCACTGCAAGCTCTTACCTAAAAGACCAACAGCATCTGCTCTATCTGTAATTCCAGGTCACAGACAGAGAATTGCTGAGGAGCTGTGTTTGGCCAGAATCTCTGTTTATTCCCACGGAAATCCCTCAGGCACAGTCTAACACCATATGTTTTATTCGGGATGCATCCCTGGCGCAGACTCCTCGCACGTGGAGCTTTACCCCATGGAGTAAGGTGGGAGCATCTCAAGAGGAGGCTGACACACCCCGTGGGGCTGGATGAGAGGGGGAGGTTTGTGAGGGTATCTCACTGATTGCCTCTGAAACGGGAGCTGTGGTAACTTTAAAGGGTTTCACTCATTGGTTTGTGAGGATATCTCACTGACTGCCTCCTGAAACCGGAGCTGTGTTAACTTTCACTGGTTTCACTCGTTAGTTTGTGAGGATATCTCACTGACTGCCTCCTGAAACGGGAGCTGTGTTAACTTCCACTGGTTTCACTCCTTGGTTTGCCTGGTTCTCCTCCAGCGCCTTTCCTGCCAGGCACGTTCTGTATCAGACCTGTTTCAGCTGAGACAGCAACGCTGCTGCTGCTGCTGCTGCTGCTGCTGCTGCTGCTGCAGGGGTGAAGGACACCAGGACATGGACACGGAACAGGGAGGCACCAACCACTGCATTTATCCACAGGCACTGAGCCAAGCTGCTGTGGGTACACCTGCGCTGTCCAACCTCTGCCCTGTCCTCTCGGCACCCAGACCCTGACCCACTGGTCACCTCAGTTCTGCTTCTGCATCCCCTTGCAGCCCAGGTCCTCCCAAAAGGCAGCTGTGGGGTTGCTTTGCTCCCAAGAGCATTCCCTGGGCAGGGAGGAAGCCAGGAGGGGAAGTGCTTGTGCCACATGCTCCCTGTGGCTGTGCCTTGGGAGGCATTGCAGCACTCTGGAGAAGGAACTCTGTTCCTGTCCTGCTCCTCCCAGTGGGAGAGACAGGAGTGTAGGAGGGAGTGTGATGCCCCCCATGCCTCTCTCTGCCCACTGATGAAGGTTTTGAGAAGCTTGGTTCGGCTGCCTCAGGCGTGGGGTTTTCACTGACAGGCCCCAGCAAAGAGAGACAGCAAAATTCCCCTCTGACATGGCAACAGCAGATGTGAAATCTCTGTGACTAATTATAAATGCTTTTCTCTTGCCAGGCATGTTTACAGACTGCTGGGGTCAGAAAGGGGGGGTTCTCTCCCACTCCCATGCTAAACAGGGGTCCTTCAGCCCCAGCAGAAGAGAAAAATTTTCTACATTGAACCCAGTCCTGGAGCCCCTGTGCGGTGGAGAGAGGATGGGAGAGCTGGGAGTGTTCACCTGGAGAAGAGAAGGATCCAGGGAGACCTCAGAGCCTAAAGTTAGGCACCTCCAGTGCCTAAAGGAGCTCCAAGAGAGCTGGAGAGGGACTTTTCACAAGGGCATGGGGTGACAGGATAAGGAATAATGGCTTTAAACTAACAGAGAGTAGGGTTAGATGGGATATTGGGCAGGAATTGTTCCCTGGGAGGGTGCAGAGGCCCTGGCACAGGGTACCCAGAGAAGCTGTGGCTGCCCCTGGATCCCTGGCAGTGCCCAAGGCCAGGCTGGACATTGGGGCTGGGAGCAGCCTGGGACAGTGGGAGGTGTCCCTGCCATGGCAAGAGGGTTGGAACAGGATGATCTTTGCCATCCCATCCAACCCAAACCACTCCACGTTTCTATTTCCCACACCCACCGGCCTCTTCCCAAAGGTGCTGTCCCCCAGCACTGCCTGTGAGGGGCTGCCACCGCTTTGTTCACATCAGCCAGGTCATTTTACCCCCAGCCCCCCTCTCTGCTGCATTTTCTGCTTTTTGGCTGACTTTCCAGGAAGGAGCTGGTGCGGAGCAGCAGCTGGAGCGTGGCTCATGGGCAGCTCCCCGCAGATCCCTGGCAGAGCTGCCTCGGTGCCTGGGCACATTTGCTGCTTCTTGAGAGCCACGGCTGTGAGTGGACTATGAAAGAGATGAGCACTGAACCTCACAGAGATGCAGGATGGTTTTCAAGCTGCTGTCTAGACATTTCTCAAGTGTATTTAAGAGCTCCGGGCTATGTAAAAAAGACCTTTTTCCCCCCCTCCTTAAATCTACATAAGAAAGCGCCATCAATAATCTGTGTAAACAATATGCAGTCGTTTTGCTGCAATTTTCTAAATGTCTGGGGGCAAAGTTCCAACGGGATTTCAGTAATGAGAAACCACAGAGTGTAACGTGTTCTCCAAAGCTGGGTACTCAAAGCACAATCTCTGACATGGCTTATGCAGAGCCCTCATTATTCGATGTGATGTACACATTTTCCCATCATAAAAAAGCGCCAGTGCTCCTTCTCATCTGCAAGGAGCATCTCTCCCTGCAACAGCTCATAAAACAGGGCACATTATTAAAATCACCGGCAAAGAAAAACCTTGAGAATGGAACTTTTCCTCCTGTTGAAACGGTCTCGCAGGATGGGAAAAAAGTCTTTGATTTAGAAGAACTAATGGGTTTCTGACTTGAAAACGGAATCTTTGAAATATAACCACAGGGGTTCACCTTTGCCATCCCTACATCAGTTCTGGAGGTATTTTTGAGCAGAGAAAAAGCTCCTTGCTGTATCTCTGGAGCTGCTTGGGAAGACTTTGGTTCTTATCCTCTGGACACAGCAGTGAGGGCGTTTTTTTTGGGTTTCTTGCTATTCAGCTGAATGATGTTTTATTCCAGGCAAAGCATTATGAAGTTTCAGGATGGTTCATTGCCTTTGATGCTCTAATTACCTCTTTTCAGCTGTGTTTGTGCCTTATTAGTAATGAAAGCAAACCTTTCAAGTGCATGAGCACTGCAAATGAGCATGTTTAATAATTCATGCATTTTGGCTTAATTAGTACAAAAGACATTCTAAAACTATAGTTTTCTGATGCATTTTTAAAAATGGGGTTTGGACTGGATGATCTTCAGAGGTCCCTTCCCACCCCGACCTTTCAGTGATTCTGCAGTTTTTAAGGAAGGAGAATTTGCTGTATAAGAACCTTGAGTTTGTACAGAAATAATGAACATCCAGTCAAATCTGAACGCTGCGATTCAAGCCAGAGCTACCTCAGTCTTTTCTCTTTTCTTAATGGCCAACCCTCTAATGAATTATTTAGTGTAGTACGTTTAAGAAAACATTAGTTCAAATAAATATTTGTAAACAAACGCTAAAAATTACTTACTGTGATATTTACCATGAGCAACACATTCCACCAAAAAGGGAGCATTTTATGAGTTAATGCAACACTGAATAAAAATAATTTATCCTTGTTTCAGCACAACTAAGCTGACATAAAACACTTTGCAAAAAAAAAAAATAAAATAGACATTTTTAGCTGTATTCCAGAGGTCAGCTTCAGGTGTGGGAAGGGTTGGGATGAATTTGACAGGCTACATGCAGGGAAAAACATCACTGCTGAATTTTTCTTGGCTTTTATTCAAGATAGCTGTCTCGTCTGCAGAGCTAAACCAAGCTGAGAAGCACTCCTTTCTCCCAAAAGATTTACCTCATTCCTCTTTCAAATGCCAGAGAGCTTGCATGGGGTTGTTTTTTTTTTTTTTTTTTTTTTGCTTTATACTACTCCAGAAAAAAAAAATTGTAAGGATTTGTGCTATTTTCAATACAGGGATCATCACAGACTGCAGAAAAGATGCTCTTACCAAGTTTTTACACGAGAGCTCTGTGCTTTTTCTCATGAATCAGAGCCTCCAGTAAAGCAAAAGCAATTTGTCTTCACAACACTCCAACAGAGATACCATCAGTGAGGGTGACAGCCCGAGGGTTTTCAAGTTTTGGTTGCCATGTGGAGGAAATTCCGTGCTTTTTGAGAGCTTATCTGGGAAAGTTTTGAGAAGCAGGGCCGGTGACTGTGACAGGGTGTTTTATTCAGCAGAGGTGAGGATGAGACTGCTCGAACAGGGCATTCACACCTCTGGCTTCACAAGGAGAGGGGGCAAAAAAAACCCTCTCAGAGATCTCTCTGGGATGATCCCGCGGGATCAGGGCTGAGTCCAGCCAGCCCTGTCAGCTCAGGGAAGGTGCTGGTGGAATTCTGTTGATTTGGGAGCTGAGTGGGACCTGGGGTGTGCAGGTGCTGTGTACAGGGGGTCCCGCTCTGTTGGGCATCCCTTGGCTTGTCCTGACTTATCCTGGTGGGATATTGTGTTTGCCTTTGGAAGGAAGCAAAGGAGACAGAGCTGCTGACATAGTTCCAAGCTCAGGTTTATGCAGATTAAAAAATTAGTGGGTTTTTCCAGCTGGCTAGCACAGTAAATAAACCCGTGAAGCCCTTGCTGCTACTCACAGGCTGCTTTTCAGGACAAAGGCTCCTGTGAGGGAAAACTGGCATTCGAAACAAGGAAAGAGTGGAGGGTTTGCAAGGTCAAGGTGAGAGGTTTGCTGAAAAAAAGAGTGTAAGTGATGCTCAGAGGCCTTTGTCACGTCCAGAACTGACACGCCATTAAAAACTTTGCAGGCAGAGCTTTCTTGGACAGCAGCAGCCTGGTCTGAAGCCAGCCCGATAGCAGCAGTAACATTTCTCACAATTGCAGCTGTCAGGGCTGGAGACCTGCGGGTGCTCCCTCTCTGTCCATCTCGTGCCCGTGCCGAGCCCGCAGCGAGTTCCGCACTGCGCCGGAGCTGTCCCCGCGCCTGCAGGGCTCACAGAGCTCTGCAGAGTCAGAGATACATGCACTTAATGAGCAATAAAGCCAATTATTTGGTTACCTGTGATGCCTTAAGAGTTAGCTTTTATATTTCTCAGCTCCTGCCCCGCTTTAGTGTGAAACACTCGAACTCCACATGGGCTGGGAGCTCCTGTTCTCCCATCCTGGTCAGACACAACAAATCCTCTCCAGGCTGCACTCAAGGACCCCTCGTTGGCCCAGGCCCTGAGGTATGTAAATTAGAGCTCTAAAAAGGGGGACAGACTTGGGGTAAATTCCATCATCACCTGAAATTGTAATTGGAGAATTAACTCTGATGTGTAAATTGATCAAAACTTATAAAAGTGTAGGAAACTCGTGACTCAGGGTCCTTGGGTGTAGCCTCTCCAGGAGAGGGCTCTGACTGCCTGAGGTGTCCCTGTTGAAGGCCCTGCAATAAATATCCAGTTTATTCTCTTAATCTTGTCTGGCCCCTGTTCCAGGGAGCCTCTGCTCAGGCATTACCTGGGTCCTGTGTCCTGCTCAGTTGAGCAGAGAAGGGAGAGAGGATCAGTCCTGCACCTCCTTGCTCGGCTGGGACAGGCCCCAGGTTGGAGCCTGCTCGTTGGGTAATTGTTATTTTCTTGCAGTAAAACGCCACAAGCGAAGAGTAAAAGTTTCTGAAGGGCGCTTCGAATGCCAGGGCTCCACTCTCTAGAGCCAGGATTGATCAGTAATGGAAATGGAGGTGGAATTTCCACATGCAAATTTCTGACTAAGAACCTCAGCTCACTGTCCGTGGACGGGAGCACACCATTATCAGCATGTTCAGGAGCTCACAGGCTCCTTCTGAGGCCACTTTTCCGAGACAAGAACTGGATTTAATAATTCTCTGAGGTGATTCAGAATAAATGGCAGAAGGTCTGAGAACTGAAATTACACTCTCAGGAGCAGCAGAAGGGGAAGGGAAGGAGGGAGGAGACAGGGCACAGGTTCCTCATTAGTGAAAAAGCTGCTGTGAGAGCAGGACCATGTCCTTCTGTGCTCCAGAGTGGCTTCAACCCTGCTCAGATGCCCAGGAAAAATGACTGAAATGCTCAGCATTTGTAGGGAACTTTTAAACTGTGAATGCAGGACGTTGGACAAGCCAAGGGGTATGGATACATTTCAGCTGCCAACCTGCCCTTCCTGCCTCTCTGACCCACAGCATCACATCCTCTGAGCTGCTCACTGGGTTTCAGCAGCCAGCAAAACACCCCACCCTTATGCTGTTTATATCTTTCACCTAAATAGGTGAAAAATGTTAGAGAAATAGCCAAGTTTCCCATTTCTAGATGGAGAAATCAGAATTTCCTGTCACCTCTGCAGGGCTGGACTTCATAGCTGGCGTCTTTCTGCACAAAAACTGTTCCCTCATGGACGGTTTGGGGATCTGTAGCACCTATTAAATGTTTCACGTTGCAGTCTGCTAAAACTGGCATTTTTGTAAAAATACTCAGAATACCCAGCTGTGATTCACAGAGCAAAATAAAAACAACAGTTGCTGTCGACTACAATTGTCAGAGTTATCTCCTAACGAACACCAGGGCATCGGTAAATCTGTAGTTCAGGAGCCAAATTTGCTGCTGCTATAAATCAGGGACTCTATTGATTTCAGCAAGACTATAAATTGATTTCTACTTACTGGAGATTAGGTTTAAGTGACCGAAAATGAGGATTCCAACTAATGTGGATCTTTTTTTTTTTAAAAAGGTGATTCATTTTGTTATTTAGATTTAAGCCTCCTGATTCCAAGGAAAAGCCTTTGATCAAGATGTCTCAAAGCAAAAGCATGACTGCTGTAGCTGAGCTGAGCTCAGCTCATCCATCTGAACTCCACCGACACAACAGCCTGTGCAGCTGCCTGCGAGGATGGCAGGAGCCTTGATTATCCCATTGTTACCTCTTCCTGGAAAATCTAATGGAACAGGAATTGAAGCACGGCTTTGGTTTGCATTTCTCTAAGCAGAACTTGGGTCTCGAACACAGTGCTGTGCTCTCAAAAGACCTGCCAGGTGCTTTGTGTCCCACTCAGGAGTAACTTTCAGGAGAACTGACATATTTTAAGGGTTTCTCTGACACTGAGCTGAGTAAGGAAGGGAAAACTGGTTAACTCCAGGGCTCAGATAGATTTAGACCCTGTGGTTGTGCCATGAGGATGTTCGGCCTCACAGGGCTGCTGCACCTGCACAACTGATCCCTTCCTGTTTGCATTTAATGGGGTGTCTAAAGTATAAAACCATGTAAAAGGGGCCTCGCCGTGTAAATCAATACCTGCTCCTGGACTAAAGTTGGGAAATTTGTCAATAAATAATGCAGTGGGGATAGAAAAGGTGAGCCCAGGAGCGCTCCCTCTCCGTCTGCACCTTGTCACGCAAGCGGCTCCATGCATTTTTCAGCAGGTTCTGAGCCAGCACTCTCCTGCCCAGTGGCTGGGAAAACTTGGAAAACTGTGCTGAAAACCTCGGTGAGGCACCCCTGGTTAGCAAGGCTGGAGCTTTAAAACTCATTTGCTGGTCCTGGGTGCAGTGAACAGAAACTGTTCAATTATACATGGCTTCAGCTGGGGGTTAAATCGATCGTGACTCCATGGAAACAGGTTTATTCCTGAGGTCTGCTGGGAGCCTGGATTCAGCACAGGGCTGGGCAGGTGAGGAGTGTTCAGGGTTCACTGCAATCAGCGGGAGATGCTCTGTTCACCTCTCCAGGCTCGGAGCCATTCCCGTGAATTCGGGGATAGACCTGACCACGCCACGGCCACGGAAAAGCAAAACATGGCTACTAGAGCTGGGCAGGTCAGGCTGCAGCAGGGAAACCAACACCAGCACTGCTCTGCTCTCTGCTGAGTTAGGGGCAGTTACTGAATTACTGTAACCCAGTCTCCCCATGCCATCAGCCTGAGTCCCCTGAGTGATGCTGACGAGGTGCCTCGTTGCCTTTTTGTTAATAAATCCCCCGAGGCCGGGGGTTCTCACAGCACTCACATTTAAATTAGGGATGCTGCCCCAACCCTGAAATGCATCTGCAGAGCTGGGCACATAAAGCTCCTCCGCAGATGGCCAGGCCATCGCTGCAGTCAGATTAAGGCTGTTAAAACCAAAGTTTGTTTCTCTAGGATGATTTCCTGCTTCACTTTCCAAGAAGAGCACAAGCGTGACCTTTCTTGCAGGTGAGCTCTGGTTTCCATTTCAGGTGTGTGGTGCCAGCTCTCCTGCAGAGCTCAGGTTACCCTCAGGTCCTCTTGGCACGGGGAGTAACAGAGTCTGCAGGCAGTGAAATCATGAATGGCTGTAAATATCTGCAAGGACCTTACAGCAGGGCTGGATCTGGTTTTGTCTGTGTGGAAAGCACTGCTGCGGGTCACCTCAGGCTGGCTGACAGCAAAAACCACACACACTGTGCCTCAACACCATCAAAGTGAAATTATTTAGCATTTTCAGAGTTAAAAGTCTAGTTTTTGTAGAAGTGAGGTTCAAGTTAGGGACACTTAACAGAACTGCGCTCAATATCTGTTGTGTTAATTGGAGTGGACGCAGCAGCTTTGGTTTGATTTGGAACTTTTGCTGGTGGTTTTAACAATTTAATATGGAAGTTACGACTGTAAGAACATGAAAGTAGCCGAAAATTTACTGATAAATGTAATCCTGGCTTTAGGCATGAAACTCTTCAGTAACTGCAGCTCAATCAAATGTCTCTAAAGCTACAGAAAGCATGGGTACTCTACTTCAATAGCTGCAGCTTTTATATATATATATCTGTACATATGGACCACAAAGCAAATAATCTGCTTTAGAAAACCAAAATTAAATTCAAATTTTAAAAAAACCTCACTTTTAATAAGAAAGATCTTGTTGCTAATCAAAAGATAGGAAATGGGCAGTTTTAGGGGAGGATTTTCCATAACCTGCAACTTTTAGTCTAGAAGAAATAGGAAAAAAAACCCCCAAGAGTATCCTGAACCAGCACAGTTTGGGATGTTGTGTTTTTACAAAGTCAGTGTTAATTTTCAAATGAAAATAAAGAATAGATTAGGAAGCAGCAGGAAAAGGTAACTGTGCTTCTACACACTCCTCACAGAGTCTTTGAGGAACGGGTGCCACTTGTTTCTCTCCTCTGATTAAAAAAGTCTTCCTAACACCAGTGTCACTGGTTCCTAATGACAATGGTAAAAATAATTTAAATTACTTTAATCATAGATTCAGAGAAGGGTTTGAGTTGGATGTTAAAGATCACCAAGTTTCAAATCCTTCCACTATCCCAGGTGGTTCCAAGCCCTGTCCAATGTGGCCCTGAGCACTTTCAGGGATGAGGCAGCCACTGCTGCTCTGCAGAACCTGTTCCAGTGCCCTCAATGACTGAATTTAGCTTACAAAAGTCTTCTCTAGTACCTAAAATGGAACTTTCACATCCCAATTGCACAGAAGCCTTGTAACTGAACAGCTGCCCTATTTAAACCCAACATTCACACCGATATCGTTTCCCTTTCTGATCTCAGAATATTTCAGCTTCTGCTCTGAACCTGTTGAAGTTCATTTTTATTGTACTGGTCAGGTTAAAAAACCTTGGCAGTGTGAGCCTTCCTGTCTGTAAATCCACCAGAATAAGAATGAAAGGCAATGGTATCAAGGATGAGGTCACATCAAATTAAATGCAGAATTAAATGGTTTTCATCCCTGCAGAACATTCAGCTTTCCTCAGCTGAAGGAGAAAAAGCTCCTGATACTCCACGGAAATCAAACCTGAGACAAGATAAAGGCAATTTCCTCTCATCGCTGATGTGCCATTCCTGGGATGAGCAGCAAATGGCACGGCCTGGCTCTTTGTGACATGCTCCTGCTTTTCCAACAGGGCAGCAGAAAATAAAAAGATGTTCCAGGCACAGGAGGATTGAATGTGGAAACATCAGAGATGCTCATCTAAGGAGTAATTTCAGATACATCATGGGTGTAAGTACGTATCCAAGTGAACAGTCACGTTAGGAGTATTTCCTACAGTTAAAAATGTGGGCTGGGATGTTTTTCTCCCCACTCTGTGCCTGTCCTTCTGTTTTTCCACCTGCTTATTTTGATTTGTCTCCTTATGTATTTCTCTCAAAACTCGATCCTGATCTCCCGCTGTGGAGTCAGGACGGTGATTTCTTTGTTCTGCATACACATGATACACAATATGTGTATACATATTCATTTTTTAATATATTCTCTGTTGTATTTGAAACCAGACAGTGCAAATATAAAACCAAGACAGAAAACAACCCATATCTTATCCTTGGTGTGCTTTGCTGTGTGATTTCTGAATAACAACAACAAGAAGATAAATAGATTCCTCTGTACCTTCAAGAAATTCAGTTTTGGCATGGAAACTGTGGAATTAATGGAATTATTCCCCATTTTCAGTCAGTGCAGGATAATATAACAGGCATGGGAAAAGGAGGCTAAAGGTGAGCTGTCCAGAGTCCCAGCCCTTGCTGGATCCCCAATGGCCGAATTTGTATCGAATTCAGTCACGGCCACGGCCGGTGGAGCTCTGTCAGCAGCTTTCCAGCAGAAATCCAGGCCCTAAATAGACTCCAATCAGTGTCAGAGGGAAATAACTCCCTGACCCTTGAACTCCCAGGGCAGGGAAAAAGGGTTCACGTCTCGGGTTACGGGGCTGGCACTGGAAAAATACTGTGCCTCCCATTGCTGCGGGGTTCTTGTTTTCCTCATTATGCTAAGCAGCTTATTTATAGCTGCAGCGACTGAATTCTGGAAAAGAAGATTTGTTTCTTGACTTGGGTGTTTAAAACAACATTTAGGCACTGCAGGTGATATCCAGACTGCATTTAGGGGACCCTTGTAAATCATTTAATACAGCGCTCGCATTCTGTAGCTCAAGGCTTGTCTGCACGTTCAGGCTTTGCTGTTCAATCATCAGGATTAGTCAAAGCAGCGAGACACTTCTAAATTGGGTCAAGAATGCTAATTAAGGCACTGAAATACTGAGAGAACCTGATCATTCAGCAAAGCTGGGGAGGTTAAATCAGTATTTTTTCCTGGTTAATATGCAGTAGGCTCAAGGGCTAGACTTGGGCTGCAGGACTGAGGTGCCCAGGCGTAAAAACCCAGAAATTGTCCAAATTTGGATGGTGAGGGCTTGGCTGAGGGCAGGCCTGGCCTGGCCATGGGCTGCCGTTAAAAGGCAATGTCTGATGGCCAAATCTCCTCTGGGACATGGGGCCCAAGGAAAAGGGGTGGAGAGGATGGAGCTCTGCCCTTGTCCACCAGCCAAGGGCAAAGGACCGCAGGAGGGAAGAGCTTCCAGGGGAGCAGGGCCTGGAGAAGGGAGAACCCAAGTAAGCACTGGAGTGCTCTTGACATCTTCATGGCTGTGAAATCAGTCCCTGGAAAACCCTTTTTTTCCCAGAGTCTGCCATTCCAAAAATGCCATTTCTCCCCACTCATTAGCCTGTTTCTTTCCAACTTGGTTCCTTTCGCCAGCTGAAAGTTTGTGGAGGAAGTTCTGAGATATAAAATCTTGTGATGCTTTAAATGGATTTCCAAACCATTTTCCAAACCCCCTGAGTGATATCTCTTCTTTGGAACTGTGTTTGAGGTGCTTTAGTCCTTCAGGGGTTTTAGATTCGTGTGATCTCTCCTCAATTTTGAGGAGGTGGGATGGTCAAAAATGACCTTGAACTTGTTTTGTGACATCAGGGAGTCTCTGCCTGGTCTAAGCCAACCTAACCCTTAAGCATTATTTGAAATTTCATATATTTGAAAAAGTTCTTTTTATTGCTGATTAGCACAAGAGAAAAATATAATTGGGGGTCTGAGTTTTGCAGCACCCCTGTGGAAAGGAGGCTTCTGCAAATTGCAAGAAATTAAAACTTTCTAGATATTTCCCATTCAAACCCTTGTCAGATGTTATTTCTTCCAAGTATGAACTCCATTGCCAGGGGATGCCAAGTAAGTGGTCTGTCCACAAAAAACCCCCAGACATAAATAGCACTTGGGAAGCAAAGAATATCAAAATATTTCCCAGTTAATAGCTGCTCTTTTCTCCAGCACAATAATTTAGGAGTAAAGAGAAGAAAAAACCCAACAGGCTTCTTGGCTGAGGCTATTACTGAGATTTAAAATTATAATAACGGGAATCTATTTTTAATAAACTGCTCCAGCGATGTTTATTGCAGTGAAGAATAATTGTTATGATAACTCAATTTGTGATTATTATTCTTAAAACAGAAAAATGGAACATTATTATAAAACTCTTTGAACCTCTACAATTATCTTCCATTTTTCTCCATTACAGGCTCTTTGATGGCACAGTGGGAGGTAGGAAGAGAGTGCATTTCTTTCCAATTTCTGTCCCTTTTTGGAGGATGAAGGACTGACTCATTTGTCAACCCCACAGGTAAACTTGGGGTTACAACTGTTGAAATTTATGAATATTTATATGAAAATTGCCTCAATTTTGCTCTGTTGAAATGATTCCTTGATGACCTGACCTTACTAACCAAACTTGCAGTTAATGGCAGCTGTGGGGAGGAGAACAATAATCCCAATCCCAAACTTCTGGGAGTTTTGATGCTGAGAAAGATGCAAGGAAAACAATGGATTGCCATCATTGGTACATCATGAAGAATTTTAGCACTGCCCAGGAGTTAGGAAGACCCACTTTTGCAAAGGATGTGATTTATCCCACAGCCTTAAAACCCCGCTGTGCTGTTTTTACTGCTTCAATTTTCTCTTTTAAGGCACCTCCTGGGACACATGACTGTTCTGATGGCTTCCTGAAAAATGTCACCCTCTACAGTGGGTCACCTTCAAGGCCTGGGCAGATCTGGTCTGACAGCTCTGCTCAGGGCACAAAACCTCACGTGCAGGGCTGCAGCCACCCTCTCACTTTCTGGAAGCTCTGCTGAGGCTGTTGTTAAGCAGAAATTCCAGTTTGCCTGGTGGTTCACGGTGGGTTACCGTAAAAGGGAAAACAATTGTGGTGTTGTTAATGATGAAGCACAAACTACAAATAATCACAGAATCCCAGAATGGGTTTGGATGGGAAGGGACCTTAAAGATCACCCAGTGCCACCCCTTCCATGGCAGGGACACCTCCCACTGTCCCAGGCTGCTCCAAGCCCCAATGTCCAGCCTGGCCTTGGGCACTGCCAGGGATCCAGGGGCAGCCACAGCTGCTCTGGGCAACCTTTTCTAATCTTTTTCCAAAAATCTGCTTGGGTTGTTGTAAAGATCAGAACACAAGGACATGTTTTCAAAACACCAAATGGAGGAATTAATTTTAAAAAACGCTTCTTCCATGTTCCATTTCCTGTAGCTATGACTTTTGAAAACTTAGAGAAACTTCTGAAGTTTCTTTTTAAGATTGTTTAATATCATGTTTTCCATATACTTGAAAGTTTTGGCCTGCTGTGAGGACAGCAATGAAGAAAACATCTACAGCTGCTTGCACCATCAACTAAAGTGTCCTCCTGCCTAGGAGAGCTGGTTGATATTCAAGGATCACCTTCTCCAAGCTCAGGGAGCAGAAAATCAGACAAAAATTCCAGGAGGCCTCCATGGATGAACAAGGCAACACGCAAACACAAAGAAGGAGTGTCCGAAAGGGTGGAAGCAGACAAGGACAACCCAGAGGGAATAGAGAGATGTGCAAGCATTCAGAAATGTGGTTGGGAAAGCCCAAACCCAGCAGAAATTGGATCTGGCCAGGGATGTCAAAGACAACAGGGAAGTTTCTGTAAGTGTAGGTGACACCAGGAGGGCCAGGGAAAATGGAGCCCCACTGGAACAGTCTGGGGCAAGGAAGGTTTACCCCTGGTGGACAGGGACAGGTCAGGGAATGCTTTAGCAAACGGGATACAGGTAAATCCATAGATTTTGATGGAATGTGCCTACAAGTGCTGAGGGAACTGGCAGATGTCATCGTGAGGCCACTCTCAATAATCTTTTATTGATCATGGTGATTAGGAGAAATTCCCGAAGACTGGAAAAAAATCAAATGTCACTCCTGACTTCAAGAAGTACAAAAAAAAAAGGATGCAGGAACCAAGAAGCCTCTCAGGCTCATCTCCATCCCTGGGAATTCACCCGCAAACTCCATCGTTACCTGCTGCGAGTTAATACCTCCGTGAGTTAATACCTCTGTGAGTTAAGTTGCAGCTTTGCAATTGGGTGGATTCGTTTCCAAATGTCCCATTTATCAAAATAACTTTTTCTAACAGTTTCTCATCAGGCTGTTTTATAATTGCCGGGGATTATTTTCAGGAACAAATGGTACTTATTGCAATCCCTTGAACTTCACGGCAACCGTAATTTGCAACAGGCAGCAGCTTGAAAAGGGAGGTCGGAAATTAGGAAGGAGGAGGCAGAAGGGATTGAAAGTGACGTTTTCCCCAGCAAGATTGAATTGGCTGAGAGGAAAAGCAAAGGACCATGAAAAGGGGTAAAAGTTCTCCTGAAAGAAAAGATTTACTTCAAGGAAGAATAAAGGTGTGCTGAAGCAGCACAGTGATTTATCTCCAGTGTTCTCCTCTACTGAAATTAAATACCTTAAGATTTTTTTGTTTCTTTTCCCTGTTCTGAAAAGGAGAATGACTTTGATTAATTGTATTTGAATTACTAATTATCTCTGGCAAATTTTTGAAGTGGTGGGTAAAAGAAGAAAGATGCCCAGTAAGTGTTTCCTCACTGACTTGAACATTAAAATATTGGTCTGTCTGCTACTGCTGAAAGTTCTTTCTCTCCATATGTTTTGTTTAAAACCCTTCATAAAGTGACCTTTAATAACGCATTATTCAATATTTATGGGCCGGCGTTCAAATTGCCCCACTGGAACACTCAATTATGTTTTCAAGGTAATGAAGCTAATTATTAATTTTAGAATATATTTCATTTCCTTGCTGCAAAGGAAAGCTGAAGCTAATCAAGAAAAGTATTCGGGGAAAAAATAAAGCCATTAAAACTAACAGAGCTAAACATGACTACAAGTCTGTAAATCACTGGAGGGGCTCTAAGGTTGTTCCAACCCTGGAAGATTTTAACTTAAGCACAGGGAGCAAATTTTGGTTCTATCTGCCCTCAAGAAAATCAGCTCCATATGGAATATATTAGAGTATTTCCAAATACTAAATATGCATAAGTAATGTATTTGGAACATGAAAGGAAAGAGAGCAAGATATTTGTTAAAGAAATGATAAAAAATATCTGTTGACTGCTTGGAAGGAAGGAGTTCAGTTTTGACTTAGCTCTGAATGCAGATGCTTCCCTTTAGCAGAGCAGGGACAAATATTTATCTTACTTCTCTGGAGTTAGAAATGGAAAGTATTTCTATCTTTATCTATTTCCACAGCTCCTGGGTTTGTGCTTCTACCCTGTGACTACACAGAAATCAGCAATTCCTCTCACTATTTTATTTCCTACTTATTTTCTCTCTTATCTATCTGTGTGACACACTAATTTCCTGCCTTGAGTATTATAACTGGCTGCCTTCTGCTTGGGATTTTTCTTCCCACATTTTTCTTTCAGCTTTCTCTGGCCAGGTCCTCGATGCCTTCTTTTCAGTGTCAGGTCCTTTTTTGAATGACCCTTCCTGATCCCACTGCCTTCCATTCCTCTGTCCTCACAACCACTGCTTGTTATGGTGAATATTAAGCAAAAAACCCTACATAGTTTATTCATTACTCTTTTTTACACAGGTGAGCACCACTGATTGCTTTCTGTGGGTCTGAGTAGCCCCACGCACACTGGCAAGTGTATATACTAAAATAAAATGAAATGAAATATAATGAAATAAGTCAAAATAAAATAAAACAGAATAAATCACGTTTTCAGAAAGCAAATAAATATAATTACACCTTTTTCCCATTTGAATCCTCCTCTGCGGTGCCACATCCTGTATCCTGTAACAAAGACTGACAAATCTTCTGAGGTTTTATAACCTGCTTGATCTCAGAGTATGACAAATAACCTGCCTGTGCTGTTGGGTATCAGCAGAAACAGCAGCTTTGTGATGTGGAAATTTGACTGAGCCCAAGAGTTGTGTGTCCCTCAAGCACCTTCAGTCAGCAGGGAGTTAGAGTCTGAATTTTCTCCTTTTTTTTATTCCCCCCTGATTTAAATATCGCAAGTTTGGTATTAGGTGATGTCAGAGAGAGAGTGTGACAGCTCCAGGACATCACCAAGGGGTTGTTCCAAGCCTGACAAGCCACGAGGCAGAAGGGACAAGCACATCTCCTGCAATCTGTCTCTGCAAGCCGCTAACGAGAGCGAACTTTGGCTCCCAAGCACAAGGCGCCATGGTGAGTGAGCCACGTTTCATCGGGGGCTGCTTCGAGCCGGGGACGCGCAGATGCACCCGCATATGCTCTGATTTATCCCAGCAGGGTCAGCTGCCTGCTGGCTGCGAGCGTGAGGCGTGGATCTGATGGTTCAGCCAGCCTCGTCCTGCTCCTGAATTTCTGTGTGGGAGAACGCGCACGCACGTTCTGTGAGCTGGGACAAACCCCAGTTATGTCTGTGAGTAGTTACAGGAGATGTTGTGATTGGCCCTGTCCTGCTGCCCAGATCCTCCCCCAAGGGCCCAGATTGGTCCCTGTGCCGCCTCACCTGGCCGATGAGCCTTGGGGACCGCCATGTTCGTCACCCGCCCTCCGTCCTGGGGCTTGGGCGGCGAGGCGGTGAACCGGCAGATGCCCGACTCGGACGGCGTGCTGGAGGTCAGGCTGTCCGTGTAGTCGTTGGTCCCTGCCGTCAGCTGCTCCGAGGACGTGTCCGAGATGAAGCACTCCGTGATGGTGAACTTGGCGTGCCTCAGCTGCTCTTCCATCTTGGCGTGCTCGTAGGCCCTCGCCAGCTCTTCGTACGTGGAGGAGGCACTTTCTGTGGAGACCATGCTGCTCCTCGCTCGATCTAAGCCACGGGAACAACGGGAGAGAGAAAACATCTGCAGAGTCCTTTTCGGGAGGAGAGCCACGAGCGTGATGTTTGGGAGCAAAGCAGAGAGCCCTTGAAATGATCAAGGTGATTTAAATGGATCTGCCTCGTGCCAAACGCCTGCACGAGTGTTAGTTTACCCAGGAACTTGGCAATTACAGATAATCTAAGGTGAAGCCTTATCCTGTGAGCAGCATTAGGTGCCTCAGCATTAAATTCACATTTCTTTTATAAAAAAATCTTTACTACATGAAAAATATTACTTTTTCAATAAAAAACCCATTTCTCTAAATCTTAAATGCCTTCAAACCCACAAACCAGATTTAGCAAAATAAGAAACATCTTCTTTACATTATCTTTTTAAAGAATCTCAAAAATATCTCTCTGAGGTGGTGTACAGGTGAGAAAGGACAGCCTTTTTGTCCTGTTTCCATCATATATATATATATATTTTTTTTTTTTTTTTGGAGAACAAAGGTCAAATAGAAAGGCAGTAGCTCTCAGATATTGTCTCCCTGGACACCAGGTAAAACACTAACTCATTTCATCGGGAACAAAGGTCTTCAGAAAGCAATATTTGGCAGCTACAGCCTGGAGTCATCCAGGTGCCTTTTTCCAGCGCTGCTGAAGCTAATGGGGGAACTCATATTTGACACACAGGTTATTACGACCTACAAGCCGTTCCTTTCTGCTGATGAGTTTCTGAGAATATCAATCCTCCTTAAACAACGCTGCTATTGGAGATGTAGATGGTTACTGGTACATTAAAGAGCACTCTGGAAATGCAGGGCTCATTTCTGCTGGGGCAGAATTGCTGCGCTGTTGCACCCTCGGTGTTTCTCCTCCAGTGGCCTGGAAGAGCAGAGGACTTTTCAGAGTTCCTTGGGCAGAAGTCGTGTTTCATCATGAGATCTGTGCAGTTTCAGACATTGTTGGTGATGCTCAGTGAACAGGCACAGCGTAATGGCTAATTCATAAAAATGGACCTCCTGGAGCAGCCAGAGGCGAGTGTGTCGTTATTGCAAATCTTTATCTTTTTTATTGCGTGCCTGCACCCCTGCATCCGTTTCCATTGTGCACGAAGAACAATACTCCTGCCACTTGTAAATAGGGCCATCCATTATTGAAAATGACAAGTACTTCTGCAGCATGCTGTAACTTGCTTAAGATTTTGAGCTGACCAGAACTTAACAGGGTTTCTTTTGATTTTTCTTCCTTTTTTTTTTTTT
>VYZT01064656.1:38958-113300 GCA_013400735.1 Pomatostomus ruficeps
TTTTTTTTTTTTTTTTCCTTTTTCCACCCACGGGAAACATCATTCTGTTTTTCACATTTGATTTGTAAATCAGACCTCAGTGATGTCTTTCCGTATTTCTGGTCAGCTGGAAACTCCCAGGAGGCAGCAGCTGACCAGTGCCACAGAGCAGTGTCTGTGAATATCATGGCCGAGCAAAGGTCCCAGCTTGGTCCGTGAAGCTCAGGACCTGCAGCTTCCCATATCCCATGCCAGAGGGAGAATATTCCAGGACCAATCTGCCTGAACACCTACTTTAGATTTGATGAAAGTTTATCCAAGCCCAGGGTGAACTTTATGAAACTTCTTGAACTCCATGAATACAGATTGATGAGGAAATTTCTAATGGCCTCTAGTTAGAACACTTGAACTCGGTCACAGCTCTGAACGGCTGCCAGGCATTTCTCCTCAGCTCAAAAGCTACTGCTTGGTAAGCCTGGAATTGTTTTGATAAGTGCTAAATTCTGCCAAATATCAACTGCATCAACCAGCTCCAGAAAACTGAACTCCAGATTGCACAAGTGATCAAATGTGCACATTAGCTCAATTGATTCTTGAACACATAATTTGGCTACATATGTTTATTTGAAAGTTTGAAACTTCTGAAGCACTTAAATTAAATGGACTCTTTTCCCAGAAACCAAGTGGTGTAATGGAGCTGCTTTCTGGCACAAGAAAACCTTTTTTGAGCGTGACCTAAAGCTTGCTGTCCCTTACATAAATCACCATGGGCTAAAAGGTAGACACAGAGTAGAAAAGTAGGCTTGTTAAAATATAGATTATGAAGTCTGTTTACATAATTGGATGCAGTTTGTCTGCTAAACCACACAGTAAATTTAATTTCTGCCCTTTGCCACACTCATTGGAAAATATCCTTGGGTGACAAGAGGTTGGAACACATCCAAATGCACCTGAAATCTGGAGTGTCTGCAGGAAGGGTTTCTGAGAGATTTGTTATTTATGTTTTTATCTGTATATCTATTACAGTTAATCTTAAAAATTTATGACACTTCTACCTGAAGGTTGTCAGCTGGCTGGAGGTGTCTGTTGACTGCCAATACCCCACGGAGACAACACTGGATTCACTTTGGCCAGACTTCCCTTTGAGAAATATTTTACCTTTCTTCTTCTTTAACCTTTATTAGATTTACTTCTAATATGACTGTTCTTCTACTTAATCATTTACTCATTTATTTGCCTTTTTTGTTGCTTTTTCAGCATAGGACAGAGGAGAAAGCTTTTTTTTTTTCCAGTTACAGTTTCATTTATGATGTGAAGGCATCATAAATGCAACTGGAACTGGGAAAAAGAGATGAGGAAGACTGCAGGCAGAATGTGCATTCAGTGTCTCTCCACTTGTCATCTAGAGGAATAAACCCCATGCTGCTTCTCAGGAAAATCCTGGCCAACTGCTGCAGGATTCAGTGCTATGAGTGGATTTTGATGTGGACTCCAATTCGAGAGTTTTCCCTCTTTTGTTTTTTTTTTTTTTCCACTTAGAATGACATATTACATGAACAGGAAAATATAAATACTAAAATGAATGATGTTCAGATCCTAAAACCATTCCATGTATGACTCAGGGATATTCTTGGTTACTAATACTGTCCATTCCTAGTCAAATTCTCTTATTTTTGCTTTTTGCTTTGGGAGGCTACAGGAAAATTTACCAGCTTGTCTTTTAAAGGAAGGATGTCTTTGCGTGGAACGAGGAAGCAGAGGCACAATATTTGTCATCATTATCACTACAAGCACTTGTGGCACCCCTCATAAATAACCCACAGAAAAGAAACACCCTGGTGAGGGAAGAGCAATGACACCAAGCAGCAAAAAGGGCACAGCCAGGAACGGGAAGGTTCCTGCAGCTGCTGCTGTCCCCGCAGGGAGCTCTGTCCCCACCTGTGTCCTGCGAGGGGCTGACGCTGTAGCTGTCGCTCTCCTTGTCCACCGAGCCCGCTGGCCTGGGCGTGGGCAGCCTCCAGTCTGTGGTGAGGGTGTGGGCTGAGATGGTGGGGTGGGGTCTGTTCAGGGTCCACTGGCTGGCGTAGCGGTTGCGCGCTGTGGGCCCGGTCTTGGCGCTCCTCCTCGTGGTGGGGTCTGAGGGGGAACAGAGAGGGATTGGGAAGAGTTCTAGAATGTCCTGAGCTGGAAAAGACCCACAGGGATTATCCAAATCCAGCTGCTGGTCCTGCACAGACTCCCCAACAATCCCACCCCGTGCACCCCTGGAGTGGTGTCCAAACATTCTGGCAGTCCCAGGGCCATGCCCATCCGTCCATCCAACCACCTTGAAGTGAAGAACCTTTTCCGAATATCCACCATAAACTTCCTCTGACACAACTCCAGCCTGACACACTCCCTCAGTCCTGTCCCTGCTCAGAGAGATCACTGCCTGGCCCTTCATTTCCCCCTTCCAGATGGGGATGGCCACTGAAATCATCTTGATCAAAAAAAAAACCCAACAAACCCAAGACGTTCTTTATGGGGAAAAAAATGAGCAGTGTTAATGCTGATCATTACCAAACTGCTGATGCTTTTCTGGAACTGCTTGCTTTCTAATGAAACTCTACGTTTTGTCAAGGGTGGAACTGAAGAGCTGAAGGCCCCATCAGTCTTCCATTGACATTTCATTATCCCTTTGCTCCCAGACAAGTTCTCCAGTACCAAAACCACTCTGAGAGCTGAAGGAGCACCAGGCAAGTAGAGTTGGTCAGGGATTTCACACCACACCTCAACTCAAGTGCAAGATAAATTATCAGCATAGATGTGCCCTCAGAAACACCCTGCAATGTTCTGGACATATTGTTACAATATTGATTAGCTACAGATTCCCTATTTTAACCAGTGGCCAAGACATAAAACATAAACTGTAATTGTGCCATCAGAGTTTCAGCAGGAACAGGTTCATAAAGATTTGACTGCTTTGAAACAATTAGTAAATTAATACAATTTCTTCAATGTGAAAAATCATCTGCTCCTGGTTTAAGGTCAGCAACGTTCTACTTTTAAAATTAACTTAGAGGTAATATAGTGACAAAGATTGTAAAAGCAAACTATGTGCCAAAATTGACCTCCTTGAACATATTAATGAGTAGTTCTGCCCTAAAATGAGTGTAACAAAGCAGGAGAAAAAGTCATTATGTGGCAAACAGAGAGTGACTACATCAGCACTGAAGGATTTCTCTTTGAAGCTTCTGAAAGGATATCACTAACAATAGAAAGAAAGGGTATTAGAAATTAGAAATGAAAAATTCAGATCTATTAAAAATGTTCTTTGACATTCAAATGGTGAAGTTGTCAGTCTTTGAGGTAAGAGACATTAGCAGAAGAAACTGAAAGAAAAAGCAATACCCAGATAATGACTCTGAGCACTGCTCCTGCCTAAGCATTCCCAGTGGGAATTTGCATTCTGCTGCTTCAAAGAAACAAGGCATTTATTTACAAACAATGGCCTGATCCTTCTCCCTTTTCCCCCTGCAGCAGTGGAAAAATTAGAGCCCGGTGCCATTGACAATTGATCCTCGTGGCAGTGCACACAGAGCTACCTCACATGGACAGCACCCAAACCCGTGCTCTGTGTGGCACCAACCAGCCCTTGGGAATGTGGCAGCAACCAGCCCTTGGGAATGTGGCACCAACCAGCCCTTGGGAATGTGGCAGCAACCAGCACCTGGGCATGTGGCACCAACCAGCACCTGGGAATGTGGCAGCAACCAGCCCTTGGGAATGTGGCACGAGGCTGTGGCGTGGCCAGGAGTGAGCCTTGTTCAGGGAGAACACGGAGAACAGGAGGACACTGCTGGTGGGACAGCTCTTGGCACAGCGCTGGGGCTGCTTGCTCTGGAGAAGGGAAGGATTGGGGACAATGCCATCGATGCACAGAAACACCTGAAGGGCAAGAGGACAAGGGCCAGGATCTTGGCAGTGGTGCCCAGGGAGAAGAGCAGGGCAGTGGCCATGGGGAGAAACTTGGGAGCTTCCCCTGCGCATCAGGAAGGTTTAATGCGAGCACTGGCACAGGCTGCCCACAGAGGGGGTGGAGTCCCCACCCCTGGGGACATTCAGAAGTCACCTGGGGATGTCCCTGAGCAACCAGCCCCTGCTGACCCTGCTTTAAGCAGAGAGGCTGCACTACCCAGTGCCCAGATGTCCCTCTGGACCTCAACTCTGATCCTGTGGCTCGGGAGGATCTTGCCAGCAATGGGAAGGAGCTGGGAAAGCCTCTGCCAGCACTCAGGAGTTCAGTCCTTGTCCTGCAGGAGCTCTGCTCCAGCTGTGCTGGGCCTCTGCAAGGGGCTGTGCAGCACCAGCACAGCAATTCCAGAGCTGGGAACACAGCTGGTGCCCTGGTAATGCCAGCTCTGCTGTCAAACAGAACTGGAGAGAGCTGAGGTCAGCAAGGCAAAGGTTCACAGAGCATCTCATTCATAAATAAATAAATAAGGACAAGAAACAACTTTAAAAATGCTGTAGAGGAATGTCTGCCACTCGGTGAATCAGTGGGCTCAAACAGGAGGGTCCATAACCCCTGAGCCACCCAGCTGGGCTCTGCTCTCCTCTTCACGGCAAAAGTGGTGGCTCTGGACAAAATCCCACAGCCCAGGCTGCAGCAAAGCTGGATTAGTGTCCAAAATCCAGGGAACACTACCGGGAAGTCTCTGACCCAGCCCTGTGCCCTGCTGCAATCAGATCTGTACCGCTTAATCAAGGTGATGGTGGATTTTTATTGGGCTGGACACAGATCATATCCTTACACATGAGGTAAATCCACATTTAATTTGAAGGAATTCTCTCCTTGACTGCAGGGGAATGAAGCCCAGAACTGCACACAAAAAAGCATTAGTCAGGAAGGTGCTACAAAGTTCTGTTGTGTGACACAGGAATGAGGTTTTGGGGTGATGCCTCTTTCCTTATTACAAAATCTAGTCCTCGAGGAATGACCTGAAAAAGCTGAAAGAGCCAAAAAAAAAGCACCAAGGCCAGGACTAGAACACCTATTATTTGTAAAGACTGGGGTGGAAATGGATTTTTCAAATAATCTGTGTTCTAGCAACTGAGTTGTTGGCATTTATGGTCACCAAACAGAACAAGTAAATTCTGAAATGGTCAAAGGATAGAAATAATCTGAGAGATTTCAGAAATTGCACACTGCAGTGAACCACACTTTGGTAAAATTTCTAACTCATAAATAATCATTCAGCCTAGTATTTTTTGTCCCATTTACATAGATATGGAACATATTCGTGAGAGGAATGAGAAGAATGGATTTCATCAGTATATTAATTTATGATAGTATTTTAATCACTAGAAGAATAACTTGGCATGAATATATCTGGGAAAAGTAATTTACCATAATAACAAAAGCCAGAAATATAACTCTTCCAGAAAAAGTAATAATGAGAATTGCCTTTTTTTTTTGCCTGATGGAGAGGTAGGGAGGAAAGTTGTTTTTGAAATACAATAAAGATTGATCACAGAGAAAGGGAAAAAAAGCATATTAGACACTAAAAGCCATTAAGGTAATTTACCCAATAAATTCTGGAAATTAAAATCTAGCATGCATTTGGTTTAATGAAAGCCAGGTATGAATTATTTCAAATTACACCTCCATTTCAGATGCATATGCAATTTCCCCCATATTGAGTCGCTGAGTGCAAGAGTTTAAGAAATGTCCTCTGCTGACCTAAATAGATTTCTCTCAGACAGAAGCACGAGGATGCAAATGCAGGAGCAGAATATTTATTTTGTTGCAGCTTCCTCTTCTGTAAAAAAAAAAAAAAAAATCTATTTTCTGGTGTGCTTACTTGTTCCTGGCCGGGCATCGGAGACATCCACCAGTGGCCCCGTGGCTTGTGACACCGACTGGTAATGGACCGTGTGGGTGACAGTCAGGGACTTCTGCTTGGACGTCTCCCCAAAGTCAGCATCCGTGAGTAGAACCGTGGATCTGTCGTCTGGAAGTGGAAAATAATCAGATTATGAGCCTGGAATGGTGGCTTTGCCTCCGCTGGAGCCTTGCAGAGAGTCCCGGGCGTTCACAGCCCAGCGACGCCCCGGGCAGGGCTGAGGGGGTTTTGAAGGGAGGGAGCCTCTGGGTTTAAACTCAAAACCCATACAAACTAAAGAATAACTTTCATTTTCCTGCTGATTTCACCTTAGAGATGTGCAACTGGGGCAGACTGTTAAACATCCTCACAAAAAGCTGATTTTTGTGCAATCATTTGCGGCCCAATTCCTTTGTTCCCATCGCAACACTGACCTCTTCCCTTTCGCTTTCAGAGAGCTCAGATAAGCTTTTCAACAACACATTCAATTTATTTCTTTTAATTAACATGATTAGCAATGTTCTCAGTGAAACCACCCCTGCCTTCCTCAAAGGAGGTCGTTAGGGGGTGTTGCTAACTAACCCCTCTCCCCTTTTTCTGCACAGACAGAATATTGCCCAGGGCATGACCCTGGCCCAGGACTGGTTTTTCTGCACCTTCAAAGAAAGGTCTGAGGTGAAGCCTGACCTTGGGAAGCAAGAAAAAGGTTAACACTCAATTTTACTGCTGTGTGGTTCTGCTTCTGTTTCTTTCCTGTGGGGTGGGATATATTCACCAAATTTCTACACAGACCTTGATCATTGCAGTGCTATACAGCACTTGCTTCTTTCTTTTTTAAATTATTATTTTTTTCAGATGTGATCTCTGTATTGTACATTTTTTTTGCTCCAAGGAGGAATCTGCTCGACTTGATCATGGATTGTTTAATAGCAATAAATCTTTCACTGCCTATGTGCTAGCAGAACAACTGGTGTGCTATCAGACTTTATTTCACATTCTTTACAGTCTTTTTATCCATTCAGAATTGCAGTAAAAGCCACAAGGATTCCCTGCTGTGCTGTGCTGTATAGCTCTGTAATGTGTTCTGAGGGGACTGGCAGCAGCAGGGCTTCTGGGCATTTACAAGTCAGCAGAGGTTGATCCACATCTTTTAAGTGATCCTGGGTTTTGTTTTGGGGTTGTTTTTTTTAACTTACAAGACACCATTAGGGCAAACACTTCTGCCCAATAACACAACTCGCATTTTTTACCCAAAGAAGGCTATAAATAGAATAACATTAGGAATCAAATCGCTCTGGCAGAAGATGAGCTCTTATTCAGGTTGGGAATAAAGCCTCTTGGCAGCAAACTCTGTCCAGCCCTGCCAAAATCCCTGCTTATTCCGGGGGAAAGCTGCCTCTGACCAGGGCCTGAGCGCTTCGCTGCAGGTCAGGCTCTCAGAGCATTTTCACTGCAACCCCCCCACTGCTCAGCAGCTGCCACTCAGAAGTTACAGCTCACTTTAGGATGGAGCCTGGCACAAAGGGCAGACTTTGGGAAGCTCAAATCATGATTTTAAAAGGTCTAAATTTAAGTGAAATGTAAATATTTTCAAACCTGGAATGGGCATGGACAGGAGGGGCAGAGATGCTGCTCTCAGCTCACTGACTTTCCTCTCCGACCACACCAGATGCTGTTACATTATCAGCATTATTACATGATAACCTTTTAGACAGATTTTTACCCCCAAAAAAGTAAAGTTTGAGTCTAACAAGATCAGTCAGGAGTGTCTTGCCACAGCGTGTGCCCATGCAGTCACGACAGCAGGCTGCCTTTCTATTCTGGGTTTCCAGATATTTTTAAATTATTTAGGAAAAAAAAAACCCCAACACCAAACAATTCTGTTTCTCGTGGCAGTTCAGCTAAGTGCCAGCCCCAAGAGAAATCTTGTTTTCTGTGGCATCAAACAGTTTAGACTTGAATTTTGCACAGATACACAAAAACTGAGAACTGATCCAAATGTTGAAATATCATGTGCTATGAACAGGTGGATGCAATATGCAACATGTGAGTTTTTAAAAGTTGGCTGTAGCAAATCTTCAAATACTGAGAGTGCAGTTTGAGAATTTCATTTTCCTTTTAAGTAATGTCAGTGATTCAACTGCCTAGTCAGAGCCAAATGAGGAACCAGAATGAAAATCATAAAACTGCCAGTCCCCAATTACATTTTCTTCAAGAAACTCTTTCCAACAGTTTCATTTTCCTAATGTCCTGCATTATTTTAGATCCTATACTGAGATTACTCTTAGTGGGAAATGACTCAAAGGGGAGGAAAAAAAAAATCAGTTCAGTTTCCAAATTACTTTGTAGCTCTTTTCTCTTGATGTGTGTAGCGGGGAAAAGGTGTGGAGTAAAGGAATTCCGCCGAAAAGAGCCTGCTATGTTAACCAGGGGGGAAAAAAAATCAAATTTACCAATGGTCTCCATGGTGTCCCTCTCCTCAATCAGCAGCTGTGCCCTGGGAATGTCTATGTGCATCCTCAGTGTTTGCTGCTGCTTGTTAAGCGTGTCTGACGTCCTGGTGTTCTTGCTGGAAACAGAAGAGAAGTGAACATGTCAACATTCAGCCAAAATGACCAGATATTTGCAAACTTCCTCATTTTCAATCTGTCCAGCTTGAAAAAAAAACCAGTGTAACCATAATCAGTAAAAACCACTTATACATCTGATTTTGCCCTCTTCAGAACAAGTATTAATTTATTGCATGTGGCAAAGCGTTAGAGGAATGCCCAGAGTGCAGGGATGTGGTCTGTCCTCTCTCAGCAGGAACCTGAAAATTTCACACAGTTTTCTTCAAGTGTTGTCATAATAAAATGAATAAAACCACATTGGACCTTTTCTTTACTCCTCATGAATGTGAGTAAAGCAACACGCAGCCGATCAAACAGGTTGGTAGGAAAATTATGTCTGGAGTGATTTCTAATTGTTTTTTTATCTTTTCATTATTTTTAATTAGCTAAGTTGCAAATATCGCTTCAACTGATAAATGAAAAAGCAAATTAATAACTAGGCATGCTATTAATAGATTGCACAAAATAAATAAAGGTTTTAGTCCCATTGATGTTCCAAGACAAAAATTGCAAATCTTGTTTACATTCGTGGCTTATGTCTAATTGATTGATGCAATAGTCTAAAAAAGAACATAAACCAATTATTCTATCATCATGCAAATTGAAACAATTTCATTTTGAAGTTTGTGTACCAGAAAATGACTCCTTAAATGAGCTGTCTACCAAAAGCAAATGAGAATGGATAATAAAACCGAGTGCCTCAGTCATTTCCAGCATGGAGCTTGCACCAAGGAACCTTCAGATTGCAGGAAAAACCCAGGCAGAGTTTGCCCTTTTTGATGTAATTACTCTTGGGATGAAATGAAATATTTGCAAATGCTTCACACAGGGAGGCTGAGGAGAGTTGAGACAAATCAGCCAGCGGTGTGAGCCAAGAGCTCAGGCTTCAAAGAGCTGGGAGATGTGAGCAGAGGCTCATTTTGTAGTGTGAACGAGCTGTGGATCCCTCAGTTTAGCTCTGCCCTGGCAGGGAGGTGTTGCTGTTGATGGAATCAGCTGTTGGAGTGATAAATTCAGTTTTTCCCTGAGTGTGCTGGAGATGGATCCACGCATGATGAGCCCACACCTCCAGGAAATTGGAGTTCACTTCCTGCTGTGTCTCCAAGACCTGATTGCCTCAGGTCTGGAGGTTCTCCTGGAGCTCTTTTGAAGAGGAATTCTCTGGTCATGGGGTCAGGGATTCTGCTCCAAATCCAAGGGTGAGATCCAGCCTCAGGTTTAGAGGTTTTCCTGGAGTCCTTTCCAGGAGGAATTCTCCAGCCATGGGGTCAGGGATTCTGCTCCAAATCCAAGGGTGACATCCACCAGGCACATGGGAACATCTCTCTGATTTTCACCTCCTGGCTTTCCCTTTTCTTGTGGCCCCCAGCATTAATCTGTGCATCCCAAATTTATTGTTTCTGTCTTCTCCTGGGTGATTAGATGGTGCTGTTCCCACCACACACACGTGGATAGCTGCAATGCATTCAAACAGGCCGCAGCTGGTGCCTCATTTAACCATCACGGAAGCAAAATACCAGGAGAGCCTCCCAAGGACTTCCAGACTTCTCTCCATATCTAATCCGTGGAGAGGAGTGATCACAGTACCTTACCAAGCACAGAAATTTTCATAGACATTTAGTATTATAAAACACAGATAAATTCCACGCTGGTGGTCTCCCAGTCTCTGAATGGAGTGGGTGCCACTCGAGTTGCTGAAATGTTGAGAGAATCCGAAAGTAATGTTTTTTCTGCATGCCAAATGAGCTCAGATACAGGCCCTTGAAAAGCTGGACTGCTCTGGGCTTGCCCAGGGTCATAGAGCAAACGTAGAGCACCTGTTCCAGTGCCTCACTGCCCTCTGAGTGAAGAATTTCCTGCTAATATTTAATCCAAACCTGCCCTCTTTCAGTTTAAAGCAGGAAAATGATTTTTTTTTTAAATAAGTCCAGTTTCAATAATCCAATAATTATAGGATACAGGCAGTCAGATACATCTAGAATCTGTGCAGCACATGACTGAGTCTGGTAAATGCAGCACTGCATCCCTCTGCACTCCCTAGGGATGAAGGAGATGGAGGGATGGAGTCAGACTCCTGCTCAGAGGATGCAGATCCCAGAATCCCAGAGCTGGAGCCTCTTCAGCAGGATGGATTCTCTGTATTTCCATTATTAGAAAGTACTCAGCCAGCACAGGAAGTGTTGTCTAGAGCACAGGGAGCACAGTTTTCCCCAGATTTGCAGTTTTCCTGCTCAGTTGACAGAGAGCATTCCCAATCCCAATCCTGACTCCAGGGACAGCTTCATGCAAAATATGTGGAAGGTCTTTTAGGCCAGAACTGGAATCCAGGCCTCTCCATGCTCAGGAATATTCCCTGTTGTGCTGGAGAGTCATTCCTTGGCTTGTGGGCTGTCCCTCTTCCCCCTGGCTGATCTAATTAACTCCCCTGCACACAGCACGACAGGGCCAGGGGGTGTCCAAACACAGCACAGGCAGCTGGCAGGAGCGGGAGGGGTGTTGGTGATCAGGATGCTGTCTCATTCTGGCGCAGGGAATTTTGAATTCTTTTCTGCAGACCACAACAGCTCAGCTTTCAAGCTATAAAAACCTAAAGTGCCAGCAGCAATGGAGTGCCTCTAGGGCTTGGAAATAGGGCAAAGAGTTTTAAAGTTTCAGTTTTGAAGTTTAGTGTCTGAGTATTTTCTAACCTAAATTCAGGCAAAAATATTTCAATGATCTGATGGGTGAGGAGCCCAATGATTAAAGGGATAAAATGTATCTATCTTTATTTTTCTATATTTACAGGCATAAAATTCCCAAACATAAGCATGTGCTTTTCTTTACTTGTCAGACCTTGTAAGGATCTGTGTGTAATAGAATTAATTCCCTCTGGTTCAAAGAATCCCTGAGCTCCAACTCATTAGGGACTGGGAGCCTGTCAGGAGAGTGAGTCACAGAATCACAGAAACCTGTCTTGGGTTGGAAAAGACCTTAAAGATCATGTTGTTCCAACCCCTCTGCTGTGGCAGGGACACCTTCCACTGTCCCAGGCTGCTCCAAGCCCCGTCCAGCCTGGCCTTGGACACTGCCAGGGATCCAGGGGCAGCCACAGCTTCTCTGGGCACCCTGTGCCAGGGCTCACCACCCTCTGAGGAGAGAATTTCTTCCCAATATTTAATCTAAACCTGTTCTTTTTCAGTTTAAAACCATTTCCCCCTGTCCTGTCACTGTCTGCCCATATTAAAAGTCCCTCTCCTTTTTTCGAGCTCTTTCAGGTACTGGAATGCCTCGATGAGATCTCCCCAAAGATTCCTCCATTCTGAAGCACCCCAGCTGTATTTTGCTGTATTATTTTACTCTACTAAAGTTTCTGCTTTTGCCACTATTCAAAGCAAGTACTTGGGGACGTGGCCTTTTGGTGTGACCACAGCTCTCATGTTCAGCCTGTGGATAAAAGAGCCTTTTCCAGAGCAAGTACATGGTACAAGGCATTTTGAAAGAGTGCAAGGTTTGTTATAAAAACATATGAGAAGCTAAATCAGAATATTTGGGGATAACAGATTCTTCACCTTATGTTCAGAATCTAAAAATTCAGAAAGGGCCTTTCCCAGAGCAAGTACATTGTACAAGGCATTTTGAAAGAGTACAGGGTTTGTTGTAAAAACATTTGGGAAACTAAACCAGAATATTTGGGGATAACAGATTTGGGGATTCTTCACTTTGTGTTCAAAATCTAAAAATTCAGCGAATTGCTAAACTGCTTCTCAGTGAGCTGTTACAAAGAGCGTGGCCGGACTGATGCTTTCACCCAAAAAAACCCCATTAAAAAGCTGTGCTTATCCAGCAGCGGGGATTTTTATTTGTGAGTTTCAGGAATCAACAATGAGTTGTGCAGCTCCCATTAAAGAGCTGACTTATCCTGCTCCGCAGACATTGGACTTACACAGCCAAAGCTGGCGACTCTCAAGGCAAAGACTGAAGCTCTGTTTTTAATCCGCTTTTCACACACTCATGGAAATCTCCTCAAAGGCAAAGACACACACAGCTCTCTCCAGGCCTCACGCCCTCCTGCCAAGCAGGGAATCATCTTTTCTGCCCTCTCCCCAAATACCCCCTTTCTCTGTGTTTTTATCACAGCCGATTTTGGCGAAATCTAAGAGACAAAAAATACCAGGGGCTTTATAATACGTGACTTGCTTCGGAGAGGGTTTACTGTCCTTTGGTTATTCACCTGCTGCATCTTCAGGAACATCTGGTGTTTGTGGGTAGCTCAGGTTTTGGTTGAAGGTGTTTCACAGATTTGTCACAAATGAGAATTCCAAGTTTTGGCGATATAAGCCCACATCCCTTACTTCCTCTGAAGTTCTGATTTAACAGTCATCTGCCTTTGCTCAGACTTTTAGAAAAGCAATATAAAATATGCCTGTGTAATAAACGCAGGATTATTTGTTAATCAATGAGATGAGAGGAACTGGATTGATGATCTTATTTTAATGCTGATGAAAGGAGAAGCCAAATGAAATGGTGGCAGGTGAGTTACCTTGAAAAACAGCTCTGAACCCAAGACTGAAAGGGGCCCTGGCTGCTCTCTGGGTGCATCAGGCAGGGAGGGCAAAAG
The DNA here is from genome assembly GCA_013400735.1 of Pomatostomus ruficeps. NCBI lineage: Eukaryota > Metazoa > Chordata > Aves > Passeriformes > Timaliidae > Pomatostomus > Pomatostomus ruficeps. Next base: position 52,008 of record VYZT01064656.1, read on the forward strand.
TTCTTTAATTTGGGAACCATCAGCAAAGGAGAAAATGGGTAAAACTGGGTGCTTCTTCTGGAAGTCTGGTGAAGTTTTCCAAGTGTCAGAGGAATGAGACACTGGAATGGCCCTGCAGAGGTGGCAGCAAGGCTTGTGAACCCAGCCAGGGGTAGGGCAGAGCATTTCCAGTTCTGCAGAGGGGTCCTGAGGGACCTGAGTGTCTCCATCCAGGGGTTTTCTCATCCTGGGTTTCCCAAGGGAACAGAGTTGCTGCGTATGCCAATCTGTGCCATCTCCCGTGGCACCAAACCCACCTGGGCAAACGTCCCTGAAGCTGCTGGATGCCACAATTTGCTGCCAGGGGCAGACAGGGAGGGGATGGCCTGGCCTGCAGGACAGTCCTGTTCACATCACTGATTCAGAGATGCTGGCACAGAGCTGAATTCACACCAAACCCATCTGTCACCGTGCCTTTGCTGAGTGCATTCATCAATAAAAGTGAAGTTTAGCATGGGAGAGGAAGTTTGGAGTGTGGCTCACGTGGTAAAATATCTGTGACATTCTCAAATTTGTTGCTCGAATATAAAAATTATTTTCCAGCAACCTGAAATTCATTTGAACTCAAAAATAATCCCTTGGCGATCCCAGTTTCAAATATATGCAGCGGTTCTAAAGTTCAGTATTTTCCCCAGACAAAACAATAAACATTGAAGATATGAAATTTCCATCTTTGAAAGAATTGTGGTGCCAGAATAGTCATTATGATGCAATTCAACAACTGAATTAGATTCCTGAATGCTGAGCTGATGGAACAGAAGTGAAAAATAATAAATGGATTTACCTGCTCTTTTATACCTTTGGGTATAAGCAGCTAACAACGGTGAATTGCATAAACAGAGCTGCAAAGTTTAGAGACATTCACAGCCAGAAATTTATTGCCTTTAATCAGATGATCTCTGAAGAGCAATTACTTTGATAGATATTATGAAAATATTTTTCAGGGTAGGAAAAATGTCCAAATGGACCTACAGAGCTTCTGTGATTTAATCTACTAACACAGGTTACCAGTTTTTTATCATTGTGTCCCCTCTCACTGTCCACAAAGTGTCTTCTTTCTCCCATGTCTGACCATCAACAAATCACAATTCTTAACAGACAAATGGGGTGTTTTGGAGAAGGGTTTAGGAGTGGAAAGTTTACTTCTCCACTTGTCCCTATAATAATTTTTAAATAGGAAGCTATAGTTGACAGACATTTTTCAATTAAAAAAAAATAAAATTAAATCTGTTCTTACCTCATAAGCATTTCAGCCAAACTCTTTGCATCTGGAAGAAAATAGAAGAAATGTCATCAAAAATGAAAATCTGTTTGATAGATGCATTATTAGTGAGTGATTTCAATCAACCATGTGTAAGACCACTGTTGTTCCTCAGATCAGTGGCAAGAATCAAAGAGTGTCTAAAAGTTCCCACTTTTGCTAAAACTGCATTTCTGCCCCAAACAGCCCAGTTTAGTTCCTCCGTAGCACCAAAGATGATGAGAGAAATACAAGTTACCATTGGCTGAACTAGAAAAAAGCCACATAAACATATTAAAAGTAGGAACAATTTAACAAATAACAGGCATCTCAGTTCCTTTGTGCCATGGGCAGCAAATGAACAGGTGAAGGAAGAAGGAAAGGAAAAAAAAAAAAGAATTTTGATATCCATCTCTGGGCAGGAGCCAAAGCCAGGCGGGATTAGCAGTTGTCAAGCTGCCATTTCCAAACTAAATGCAATTGCACGGAGATCTGAGCCAGGGAGGTCTCCAAGGAGTCAGTTCAGAATCACGGAATCACTGAGGCTGGAAAAGACCTTCAAGAGTCCCAGCTGTGCCCAATGCTCACCTTGTCCCCAGCCCAGAGCCCTGAGTGCCACATCCAGGACTTCCTGGGACACCTCCAGGGATGGGGACTCCAGATTCCTTTGTGATATTTGCCAACGCTTTCCATGAAGAAATTCTTCCTGATGTCCAACCTGAACCTTCCCTGGCACAAACTTTGTTTGGTGTCACTCAAATATGAATATTTTTCCAAATAATTCAGAAATTATTACAGAAATAATTCAAAATTACTGCTGGGTCTTCAGAGTATGGTCACACAGGAAACGAAGGATGGTTTATTCCCACAAGGATCAGCCCTGCACAGTGAGACACTGCTGAAGGAAAAATATTCCTCTCAATTTTGTCATTGCTGCTATTATTAGCAGAGAATCCTTTGGGGCTGTAATTATTTCAACACTTATCAGCTCAAAAGTCACAGCTGAAGTTTGGTTTTCCAGGTAGGCTTCTGTGAAACTCTACCAACAAAATACGATCATTTCTGTGGCACCATCCAGCGAAACCAGGCAGCTCTGCTTTGTTCTCCTGCAATCTTCTGCTAAACAAACTCACTTCAAATGCTGCCTCCCGAGCCCTTAAGTTTATCACACAGCAACAAAGCTGCCTTTTGTGCAACCAAGTGAAGCAAATCTGTGAAGAAAACAATTCCAAGTTCTAAGTCTTCGAACAACTCTCTCATATGAAACCACATTTCTTCTTTTATCTGCTTCTTGTAAATCTACCAGCACCTGCCAAGACATTTACTGAATTTGTCTTTGTTTTCTCCATCCCACCTTTTCTATTCCTCAATCACATCTTGGGTCTCCAACACCTACAACAATTTCCTTACTTGTGATCCTTTCAAATATCCTGCCTTTAAAATTCCCAGGATGCAGACAGAAACAAGGCACCATCTTAACACATCTCTATAGCCTGTGTTGTAGTAATTTTTAAAAGGAATGGAGAGAAAGCACTTTTTATTCATTAAAAAAACTCAACAAAACCCCTTTTATCCACTTTTCTGCATTGCATTTATCTGACACGGTGCCACCTTGCCTCTCTTCAGCTTTATTCCTCCCCTACTACTGGAAAAGTTGGAATTCTGTGCTTCCTCCTTTCTTTTTAACTTTCCTTTACCCCTTTCCAGCACAAAGCGTGGCAGATTCCTGCTGGAGGGAAGGATGGTTCATCTGAGGTGTCTCATCTAAACCGAGCAATGCTCCATTTGGGCACTCAGAATTCCTGTTTTTCACCTGGAATGAGATTGCCTTTTCCATTAACACTCCTAAGTGGTACTGCTGACTAGATTACAATCTCTTTCCCATCACCCATAAACCAAAAGACCAACACCACTGCTTCCAAATGAGTTTTGTTACCGACTTCTGAAGACCCAGGAAGGGACACAGTTTTGTTGAAGAATACAAAAATCCAAACAAACCCAACAAAGTAATAATAAGGACACTGGTTGCAAGTAATATTTTTTTTTTCAGTGAATTTTATGATGCTTCTTGCTATTCTAGCAGCACCAGGATCATGAAGGCACTGTGCACACATTCTCCCTCTGGCACACATAATCAGGGTGGTTTAATATGCAAATACTGCTTTCATTCAGCCAGCAGCTTTCTGAAGCAATTGCTGCTCCCTTAAGTCTGTGGATATTTGTGCAAGGAATTCACAACTCAAGAAAAGCAGAACGGACAAAGTTGAAGATTATTACAATGCACTTTGGTTTGCTTTTTTATAATTTTTTATCAGGTTTAAATGGCAAAGAAACCTCCCTGAGGTGTTCTCAGGTGCTGCCCAGCACACAGATGATTTCCGTGCTGCATCTGGAAAAAAAATCACAGCAATTCATGTATGTGGCACATAAGTGCTCGTTAACACATGCTGAGTCGTGGTTAAAGAGATGCACGGGAGATTGTGCAGTCAAAAATTCCACGAGGCATCAGCAAGATGCTGTGATGTGTCAAAAGCTGAATGAGGCAGTGCTGAAGGGAAGAGCTCTGTCAGCTGAGTTTAAATTGCTGATTCTCCAAGCAGATTGTTCAAAGGGGGGCAGCACTGCTGGGGTTAAGGACGGGCACACAGGTTGGTGTGGGAGGGGACAAAAACAAAGGTGACGAGGAGATGAGGGCCCTTATGTGTCCATCTAAGCCAACCCCAGAAACCTGAAAGTAACTGAATATCACAGAATCATGGAATAGTTTGGGTTGGAAGGGACTGTATCCAGTTCCAATCCCCTGCCATGGCAGGGACACCTCCCACTGCCCCAGGCTGCTCCCAGCCCCAATGTCCAGCCTGGCCTCGGGCACTGCCAGGGATCCAGGGGCAGCCACAGCTTCTCTGGCACCCTGTGCCAGGGCCTCTGCACCCTCCCAGGGAACAATTCCTGCCCAATATCCCACCCAGCCCTGCCCTCTGTCAGTTTGAAGCCATTCCCTGTGTCCTGTCCCTGCAGCCCTTGGGAATTGTCTCTGTCCGTGCTTCCTGGGGCTCCTTCAGGCCCTGCAAGGCCACCCTGAGCTCACCCCAAAGCTTCTCCTCTCCAGGCTGAACAATCCCAGCTCTCGCAGCCTTTCCTCCCAGCAGAGCTGCTCCAGCCCTCTGCTCATCCTGGGGCTCCTCTGGGCTCTCTCCAGCAGCTCCACGTCCTCCCTGTGCAGGGACCCCACTATGGCCAACATCACGTGTCCAAAACATCAGCTCCAGGAGAAATGTTACAGTCACAAACCAATGACCAGAGATTTTGATGTGCATTTCCTTCATTACTCTTTTGATCAGCAAATTGAGAACACTTCCTAAAATGAGCCAGCATTGCTGGCAGAGCCCTGTCACCTCCCCATTTTCAGGTGGTGAAAACAGGACTTGGGGAGGGGGCACAGATGCCAGAGGGAAGGGGATGATCTCTGCTCCAGCCAAGCATCACTTCAGAGAAAAACCCACAGCCATCACTTCTCTCTGCTGGGGCAGCCACCTTTAAAATTCTCCACACACTTGGGTTTGCCCCCTGGGAAATCAGGGACAGTGATAGAGTTTTAAATTGCATCCTGCCACTCCTGAAGCACCGCGCTGTGCCGATCCTTTCTGCCTGCATTAAGGGGAATTGGATTGAAAAACAAAGGGAAAACTATTACAGGAGGAGCAGAGCTGGGTTAACAGCAAGGAGATGGAGCATGAAGCCATCAGGCTCCTCTTTGTGGGTATCTCCTGACCTGCTGAATGGCTGCATGGACTCCAGCAGCCATGTGACCTTTTTTTGTCACCTGGCTGGAACTACTAAGCTGGGCAAAAATCAGGCCTTTGCTGAAAACTCTGCTTTCTTTAGAAAGGAGGAAGAAAAAGGTTTAACTGACCCTACATCCAGAAAAATGGTGAAAGGATCAAGAATGGAGAGGCTGCTGTTCTTCAACCCATTGTCCCTAAACAGGGATACAAATGTTTGCATGCAGAGCACACTGCAAATAAACCTGCAATTTCCACTTCTCTTTGTCAAGCAGCTTCAGAAAAGCCACATCTGCAGCCACAAAAACAAAATTACATCTGTAACTTGCATAAATTCTTTTAGAAAGTCCCACTGTGGAGATTCTTCGTTCTGATGCAGACTAGAGGAAAGTTGGTAGGGGAATCCCAATTTAGGAAAAATGAATATTGTGCCTCAAAGAAAAACCCCACCATGCCCTCCGTGTTTTTGTTTTGATTTTTTTTTTTAACTGTAAAACATTGTCACAAAGGACAAAATTAGACCCAAAAGAAAGATGAGTAGGACAGTCAGAAGGAAAACATAAGGTTGGCTCTGGTTTTAATAGATACCATGATCACATTTTGGTTAAAATACAAATAACTAAACAATTTGGTGGCTCCTGGACACCATGCACACCAAGTGATCATGTGACATTTCACTTTCAAAAATTATATGAATGTTAATCACAACAATTACTGAAGCAGAACCTTTTTTTTAGTTAGGAGATCAGAAAAACTTGCACACGTTTGTTTTAGAGAACTTGGTAAGCAAGTTCAGCCTGGAACAGCAATAATTGTCAAGAAAACTTTTAGAATGTGAGGTAACTTCCAGAAGAGCCGAAAATGTCCAACATGGGATCAGTCTTCAAAAAAAGAGCAAAAGAATTTATTAATTAGTAAAGTCCTATCAATCGGATCTTGGCAATGCACGAAATAATCAAAAATAAATTGAATGAAGCTTAATGAAATGAATTAAAAGGATAATTGAGGCCAATCAATACAGACTTGTGGTCAAACAGCCATGTCAAACAAAGTGGATTTTTTAAAATGAGATTAAAATTTGCTGAAAATTGATGACATTGAAAAAAACTCTCACTGTGATATGATTCAATAAGAGTAAAATATCACATTTATATTTCTCTAAAACAGAGTTTCAGTAACTCAAAGCATTTTAACAGAAAGTAGAATGATGCAAAAATTAACACAGCAGCCATTTTATGTGGATTTCAACATATCCAGACCCCAATTTTAAGCAGAGAATCATTGTTTGGTATTTTTTGTCATCATGCACTGGGGGACATTTATCAGTGGTCTGGATTAAATGAAATAATATCTGATAAAAGTTTGAAAATGACAGAACAATTTGGTAGCCAAAGCATAAAGAAAATGTCAGATCACTGAGAGAATAATCTGGATCATAGTCAGATATCAGGAACACAAACCAGGGCTGTACAATGGGGAAAGTTTTCCTGCTGCAGAGCAATCAGAGAGTTGGAAAATGATCTCAGTGGATAAAAAGTTAAGGATCTAAATGATGGGAAAACTACAGAGAAAAATTAAAATTTATTAATCTGTTTCATTTACCAAGGGAAACACTAAGAAATGACTTGGTTGCCACCGTGTGAAAACAATATCTTCAGAGAGTGAAAATGATACAAAAAAAAAATTTCTGTCAGTTTACAGAATAAAACAGGAGCAGATGGGAGTTGAGCTGCAGCTTGACAAATGCAGATGAGACACAACTCTCACAGGAATGGTACTTAAACACTGATTAATGTTATCAAAAGTACCGATGAAATCTTTCCCACTGCCCATGTTTAAGTGAAGCTCTGATAATTTTCTAAATTCCTCGTTTCTGAGAGGAAACAGTTCAGAGGAATTTTATGTTATGCAAAAGCCATCCTGGTCAGTGATCATCAGCCTTCCTCGAGGGACTGGAGCTCAGGAATCTGTGAACACTTGTAAATTAGCCATGATAAAATAATGTGCACAGACATCATTTTCCAGAGCCAAAGGGCTCGAGATGTCCTGCTTATTGCTGGATGGAATTCCACAGCATTTCCAAGAAGATAACACTTTATTTTTCTTTATCACACTTTCTTAATGAAAAAAAACAAATTTGCACAGAGGTAAATGAGTTATAAGGTTTAGAAGAAAAAGTGATTACACAAGCTAAAGCATCCAGATGTCCAGAAGGTTGGTTGTCCTCTTTAATATATGAATTTGCCCATGCCCTCTGTGTTTTTGTTGTTTTGTTTTTTTAACTCCAAAACATTGTCACAAAGGACAAAATTAGACCCAAAAGAGAGATGAGGAGGAAGGTCAGGAGGAAAACATAGAGTTGGCCCTGGTTTTAATAGATACCATGACCATATTTTAATTAAAATACAAATAACTAAACAATTTGGTGGCTCCTGGAAAAGATTAGGCTTAGTTTTGCAGATGATAAATTGTTTCTCTATTAATTCAGGTTTGGATTAGAAAAGTTTTTTCCCAAATACCTTCAGGGAAGGTTCTGCTGTGGTGTTCCGGTGCAAAAGCTACAGGGCAGCACTGGCAGAACGCGAGGGTCAGAACCTTGGCTGTGGCTCAGCCAGGGGTGTTTACTGGGAGGTTGATGAAGCTGAATGAATTCACAGATCTAAATCTTATTCACATAACAAACAACTGAATTTGAATAAGGATTAGAGGGAAATACAGATCAGTGACAATGAAAGGTCAGTGAACAATGAAGTGTTGTATGAATTCTATTATAAAAAATCACAGGGAAAATGTGGTAACAAATTTGAGAATATCTGGGTGTGTTTTCAAGCCTACGAACATCTGGCTACTTTCATTTCATAATTTGGAAATCATGGTTAGCATCTGCTGGAAAACTGAGATTCCCTCCTCTCCAGAACATCTGATTTCCTCATTCAAAAAAAATTCACTTTTAGGTCGTTGAGGGAAACAAACAAACAACAAATAAAGGAAAGGAAACCAAAGAGAAATATTTTCCTTTCCCCTATACAAAATAATAACAATGGATATATTAATAATTTCTTTTAGGAACTGATGACCAAATGAAAAGAAGGAATTTCTGTAGAAAACACACACACCTTGTTCTGTATTGCAGGGAAATGATCCCAGCTGGGGATTGCACAGCTTGGCCATGTGCAGCCCCACCCCTATTTTCATGTTCAGGTAGAGAGAAGTCCCACAGGCACCACCTTACCTCTGAGCCTCTTCAGCCTCTGCTCCCTCCTCCTCCTCCTCACGATCAGCAGCATCACGAAGAGCAGCAGGACCCCGACCAAGATACAGGAGATGGTCACCAGCATCTTTAGCCCTTCGTTGGTGGCCAGGCCCTCCTCGCTCTGCACCACCGACTTGATGAGAGGCGGGATTGTACCTGGAAGCAGGGTCAGGGTGTTAGGGGCTGCTCACGAGGACAGAACGTTGAGTTCTCAGGGAATGAGGCACCTTGATGCTCCAGCTGCGGGCAGAACACTCACAACGGTTTTTCTGTTTGGGGTGGGTGCCACATTTGCGTGTCTAATGGCCGTGAACACGTAACCAGGCTCATGGCAGCGAGGGGCTGGCTGCAGAGACTCAGAAATTATGAGAATTCCAGAAGAATTGCATTCATTGATGAAGGAAAACCATGCCTGTTATGCAGCCAAACACCATGATTAATTCCGAGTCCTATTAAGTTATTAAAAAGCTATAAGAGACCTCAGAATTCCTGCCTGTGTCTATTTCTCCTTATTATGGGGAAACAGCGCTGCTGTGACATTTCTGCCGGGCTTTTCCTGGGCGAGGAACGCCTTTGACAAAGCTCATTTTGTGCCACGCACATCAGATGAATCCTTTGCACAGAAACGTTCTGCTATCAATCTCAAGGGTGTAGCAGTGATAGGGATCTGAAATTCAGCCAGCCAACCTGATACTAATCTGCTAAAGACTGCCTGACATTACACTCATCAGAAAACAGGAGAGTGATGCTGGGTAGAAACAATCAAATTTTGAGAGGGAAACGAGGGAAATGAATCTACCAACTACTGGCAGGCAGCTCACTTTTTCATTCTGGGACATATTTGCATTTTGAATATACCTGGCTTCCTGGTGATATATAATACTTGAACTTTCCAATTCTTTTCTTCTTTACCTCTCAGGGACGTGAGGAGAATGCAGCTCCTTCTGTGGAAGGCTGTTTAGTCATGGAAGACTTCTCGCTCATTTCCTGATTACTATTAAACTGCTGAATGCAACCACAAATGAAGCTATAAAATGCAGATTTGCTTGAAATGCGTAGAAACACGTAAGTATTGTGAACTGTGATGGCTTTGGATGGAAGCTATTAAATTTTAACCAGCTACTGAAACATAAAAGTGGCTACTTACTTGCTAAAAGGAAAGGAGGGTGAGAGAGAAAAACAGGCACATCCTTTTTTTTACATTTTAATTGCTGCATTAAGTGATATAGTTATATCTCATGATGTGCCATACAGTATCAGAATAAAAAACCTGAGATCTGGTGCAGTACAGTGTGAGTGCCATAACCACAGTGAAAATGTAGAATCCTAACTCCTGGGTTTTTTTCAGAAGAGCTATTTCAATTGCATATAAAGGGAAGAGCAGTTCCCTAAAGGGACAAAGATACAAAGAAAAGCTACAACCATCCAAACCAATATTGGGCACTTTGGAAAATTTGTTTTCGTACAATTGCATTTGGAATATTTTTCTAAGGTTCCATTGCAGCTCTTCCCCGTAATTTTCTCTTTTTTTCCCCCTAATTTCCCATTTCTTGAACACACTGCAGGATATTTTCATCTTGCCCTCAGATGCAGATTTTGCACTATCTAAAGGCAAATAAAATTATTAGATGAAGAAATGGAAAGAACTTGAAGCTCCTGAAGGTAATACTAATAACTGCCTCTAAATCCTCCTAAACCCTCCTGGATACTAAAGGGCCAAAGTTTTCTCTGAATTACAGTCACAGAGACCATTAAGTTCAAGATTGCTTAAAATTATGTCTTGCTTTCCATAAGACTTTGATGAAAATCAAACGATGAGTGGCCTTTATTTCACTTAAACCTGAAGTGTTTAGATATGTGATTATCATCATCCATACCTCTTCCTAGGCAAATCTAAACCTCATAACATTATACACAGGCAGTTAGAGCTTAATTAAAAACATCACACTGCACGTTTGCACATAATCCATTTGTTGCTTTTCAGCAATTGCATTAGGAATTACCAAAAATTAACCCTGCTATCCATCGAGGAAACATCTTTTCAATGTTTGTTGTCGTTCTAGGTGCTGGCTGGGAGTGGAATAGTCAAAGCTTTTTTCAGCTAGATCCCAGACAAACGGGGAGGGTTTGTTTTGTTTTCCAGGTCGGTTCACCATCACCCTTTGTTAGCTTGATTGGTGCCTCACAGAAGTTGTAATTTGAATGTCTCTGACCCCCTTTTCCCCTTCCTCGCAGCATCTCCCACTGCACCCCGTGAACTCAGGAGCGTTTTCCTGTGTCCTTCACGGCAGCGAGTCCCTGAGTGGCTCAGGATCAATTAGCAGAGTTTCCAGCAGCCACCAGGCTGATCTGATTTAATTCCAGGGCCACTGAGTAGCTGATCTCTGAGCTAGGAAGCTTCTTCGCAGCACTCCACAACTGCAGCTGCACAGGGCTAAAAATCCCTCCTTCGGGATTGTGTGCTCCTGAAAAACAAGGGGCAGGCAGGGCAGCAAAGCCGAGAGCTGGAAATCGTCACCAAAACGCCCAAGAACAGAGAGCAAAGAGCTGCACGTGGGTTTGTCATTAACCTCCTGACCTGATCCACCACCAGGGGTTGGAGGGGAGGGATGCTTGGCCTTGGTGTTCCTCAGGAGCAATCCCAGACAGCAATCAACAGCCCAAAGTGACCCAAAACCACATAATTCTGGGATTTCTGTAAACTTTACCAAGGCTTTATCTTAAGGCTGCTAAAGCTTCTAAGCTTCGGCATCCCAGAACTTCCATACACGGTGTTATCTCATCTTCAAAGCACTGCCCTTGTATCTGCTTCATCCCAAGGGCAGCTGGGACCCCTGGAGCTGGAAGGAGCTAATCCCACATCACAGGGGGAGCCAAAGGCAGGGGCAGGGACAGCACTCCAAAGTGGAGCCAGCCAAGAAGCTTCTACAGGCATGTTTTGTGCAAACAAAAAACTCCCTGTCTATGAAAGCAAAAATTTCTGCATCATACACTGGTAGGAATGATGATAATAATAATAATAACGATAACATTCACCAGTTTGTAATTTTAATTCTGTGTCAAACATAAATCTAGAAAATCTGACAACTGAAATCTGCTTTTCCATCCGTGTTTTCCTCTCATAACCTCAGGGTTAGTATTTGAGCTCGCTCTGCCTCTCGAAGGCACAATACAGCCCTGGCAAAGCACACTTCACAAACAAGCCCAGCAATATCACAAATGGGAAATGACCAGAAGCAGTGGCCCAGGAAATTTAATGCTACAAATATTTTTTTTACTGTTTCATTTTCTCCCTTTTAAAGATGCCACACAGCAACATAACAAATCAAAGGGTGTGCAGGTCACAATGTGTGAAACCAGGGTGAGTATCACCACCCAACCAAAGAGCAGAGCTTGAAAACATTTTAGATCAGATCACTGTAAGAATAGTTTTGGTTTGAGTGCTACCAGTGGATATTTAAGGCTCTGGACCTGCATTTTCATATAATCTCATTTTAAGGTATGGCTTAAGACTGTTTGCCCCAACCAAATAAATGTAATGATAACAGAACAACTCAATGTGGATGCTGCCTTTAGAATGATACTAAAAAACAAACCCAAAGCAGGATAGGCTAAGTAAAACAACAAGAAATTAACTCTTAGTACTTGAAAGAGTTATTATTGACAACAGCTACACTTCTCAGTAAAACAAGCCCTTCATCTGCCTGGAAAGACCGGGAGCATTTGAGTAGTAACTGCTTGGATCCTGGTTTCCTGTGGGCCTCTGGAGTGCTGAGGCAAGATTGATCTTTCTCTTAATTTCCCAGACTGTCTGAAATAACACAAGGACTATGTGGCAGCTTACCAAAAATGATATTTTTCCAAAGGGTGAGGGCACGTGTCATTAATTATCTGCAAGGACTGCTGAGCAGCCAGCACAAAGGCTGGTACAGCTGCAGAGGGTGTGTCAGGTGCTGAGCTTTAAACCCTGCCTAGGCCATATCCCACATTTCTGCCTGGGAATGGCCCCTGCTCTGCCCTGAGTGGTGATGTTGGTGTGGGGGTGTGTTACCAACACAGAGTTATGAACATTTACCAATTTGGTGCTGTCACAACCACCAGCTCTTGTCTGAACTTGCTCACCAGCCCTGCAGTTTAATTTAACACCACAGATGCTGCCAAGCAGTTGCACAATACAACACAACACCCCTGGCAACGCAGCGAGATTTTGCACTGGATGGCTCCAGAAAAGCTCTGGCAGTTCACACTGGAGCGATGCAGGAGCTGCCATCTGGAGCCATCTGTGCTGCCTTTCTGCCAGGAACGCTCCAGAGCCAGCGGCAGCGCACATGTGCCACCGTCCCTTTCAACCAGCCTGGCAGGACCCAAGCTGGAGCAGGTGACAGAGTGGCACATTGGCTCTTGCCCTCGTGTCCTGGTCTCTGCAGGGTGGGCAGTAACCCCTGCACAGTTGTTGCAGGATGCAACAACTCCCTCATGGTCACTGCGCTGCTGCTGGGCATGACAGAGCTGCTGTCACAGCCACTAGATTGTCTGTCCACAGGGACAATGGCACTGCCACTGCTCTGCCCTTGGAGGGTGTTTTCCAGAGGCTTCCCGGAGGACAACCTGCTTGGCTGCTCTGCTGTGTCCCATAATGGCTTTTGGGCTGTGACACAGGGACACTGCAGGGAACAGCAACGAGGCCGGACAGCCCCGTGAATGGCTGCAGGAATCAATTCCACGGGAGACAAAAATTTCATGGAAAAGAGGCATGAAACACTAGGAAAGGCCCCTGTAACCACTGGAACTAATGACTCTTAATGTCCTATGTGTCTTATGGCTGATGGACTTTGTTGCTGGAGCTTTTCCGAAGTGAGGACAAATAAACAATTCCTCTTTCCTGCCTGGCAGCCTATTGTCAGGAAATCAGGAGCAGTTTTACATCTTTGAGACTTTAACCTCTCTGACAGCATGGCTGGCAGCTTCAAAATGGGGTTTATGAGGGGAAAAAAGGGAAGATGAGCAAAACGAAAGAAAATGATGTATGAAATGTGAGTAAAACAGTATGTGAGGCAGAAATAAAAGGAAATACTCACTGCCATCATAATTGAGCGTGGCAAATTTGGCTTGTTTCTCTGCACAGCCAGCACTGTTGCACACTCTCATCTGCAGCTCATACCAGGTGGCCTCCTGGAGGTCGTAAAGGATGTAGGACTTGGACAGGGATGTCCTCTGGGCCGTTGTCCAGACCGTGGTCCCAAAGGGCCGGTACTCCAGGGTGAAGGAGGTGATGGGGCAGCCACCGTCATTCCAACCAATCAGGTTCAGCCTCACCCGCGTGGTGTTGATGCTGGCAAAGAGCTCCTGCTCCTTGGAAAACTGTGGCTCTGGAGGCAATGGGATATTCCAGACAAAATGCTTAAATATGGCAGGCAAAAGGCTCTCAAAATATAAAATTAGGAGAATAATTTCTAGGGCAATCTTGACTCTAGCTTAAACTCAGTATCTATCTATTCAACTTCTTCCTCTCCTCCTTCTTAATTGTTTTTTTCCCTCTTTGTGCCAGACTCAGAAACCCAGTTTTCAAATCAATATGTGAAAAAAAAAAAAATCCAAACAGCCATTCAAAAAATTTGGTTTGTTTTGCCTTGCAGAACTTTACGCAAACTTCCCCTTTATTTTTGACACTTCTCCTGTTCAGAGGGTGCTGCTTGCACAGCTCCTGCAAATTGGCTTGGAGCACAAATAAGACATTGGCTCCATTTCCTCTCTACATAAATATACTCCCTGTCTTCCTCCAACACCCAGACAAATAAAACCCTGAATTTTTATAAGAAAAGAAGAGACAATTTCCTCATGGCAATAAAATAGTTGGAATTGCTGTATCCTGTGGCAGTGGAGACGCCCTCTCACCAAATATCTGCCAACCCATCTTAGAAAAAAATTATGAGAGAAATAAGGACAGAACATCAGCCCGTGTGGGCTTAAAGTCCCATAGCGACAGCTTTTTTTGTCACAGCATGGACAGAGCTGGAAATGTTTCCAATATTAAAACATCCAGGCCTGTTTTCTCATCAACCCAAGAGCTGCAGCAGAATGCAGGAGCTGTGGGAGGGTGAAGGAACCAACGCACCTTTGCCGAGCGTCTTGGCCTCGATGATCTCGCTGATGCGGCCCGGCCCCACCCCGTTCTGAGCAGTCAGGGTGAACTTGTACCAGGTACCACATTTGAGGGTCTCCAGCCTGTAGGACCTCTCGCTGGGGCTGATGGGGAAGCTGCCCCACTGCTCGCTGTTGTCCTCCGAGTACTGCAGGATATAACCTGGGGGAAAGCAATGGGATGGCAACCATCAGCCAGGCACAAAGCACAAAGATCCTTCAGCTAATCCAAGCAGGCATTTTAGAGCCCTAATAAAACTGAAAAACAACCCCCATGTGCAGGGAAACACACAGCTCTCCCTTCACCAAAAGATACTGGCAATGCATTTTGCCTACCCTGACAACAGCTTAAATGCAATTTTTTATGATCGTTTCAAGGGGAAAAGAAAAGGATGGGTATTTCTAAGGACCCTTCAATCAGCAACAAGCAGATGATGAACCTGGACCCTCCAAAATGAGTGGTTGGAGATTACACGCCTGGAAAATCAGATAGAGCAACTGTCATAACAGCTGAGGGTATGAGGGAGAAAGTGATTAAATGTGTGAATAAACCACCACAAAGACAAACTGCAATTTACTGAAAGCTGTTATCACCATGATAGTGCACATTTAGGGTTGACAGTGATACAGATTGGGTTGTTTTTCTTTCTTTTCTTTCTTTTCTCTCTTTTTTTTTTTTTTTTTTTTTTTTTCCATTTTTTTTTTTTTTTTTTTTTTTTTTTGAGCCATTCATGATTGTATCCTAATCCTGTTAAGATATAAGAATTCAGTAAGAAGCAGCAATAATTAACCTGAATTACATTACCTCGGATAGAACTGCCACCATTGTCTCCAGGTATCCAGGAAAGAGTGATAGAGGAAGATGTGGTTTTGGATACAGTGAGTCTTGGCTGGTCTGGTGGAACTAGATGGGAAATAGTTAAAAATAGAAAATGCAATCAAATGGTTTGGCACTATCTTAATCACTTCTAACAGTCATTTATCAAATAGCTGTGTTGAGTTGTAAAAAATGCAAATCATTTCTGTCAAAGTGTCTGTTTAACTGACATCCTTGGTTAAGACAAGAACAGACAAGTTCTCATTTTTTTATTTCATTTTATGCACAATTTTGTCTTTCAATTCTTAACCTTTGTTTTTCTCTGATTTTTTTTGTATTTGTCCTGTTAGACCTCAATGACACATGAGTTACCCAGCCATTAATTTTCATGATTTTTGAGATCTCTTTTAGGGAGAAGATGAAATTTTAGTGGCAGCAAACAGATGTGTGGTTGCAAATGATGCCCCACTCATTCCTGTGTTTGCAGGCTATCATGGCAAAAATGAAAAAAAGGTTCATATCAAGGGCTTCTGTGAGACTTAATTAGGCAGCACAGGTAGATCTGTGATTGGAGGCAGATCCATGACCTCTTCCAGCCCACTGAGGCTTTTGGTATAAAGAATTCCCAACTCTGTCAGCAAAGACTGGAAACTCCTCCGTTCTGCTGCTCCTCACAGACATTGTGGTTGTGTCTGATCTGGGGGATACAAGACCAAGGTTCCAAGGAGCAGCTGCTGACTGAGTGCAGGAATTAAACAGAGGTTTCAGCTCTCATCCACTTCCCAGTTCCCAGTTTCCTTTGGAGGAAAATCATAGAATGGTTTGGGTTGGAAAAGACCTTAAAGATTCCAGTCCCTGCCATGGGCAGGGACACCTCCCACTGTCCCAGGCTGCTCCAAGCCCCAATGTCCAGCCTGGCCTTGGGCACTGCCAGAGATCCAGGGGCAGCCACAGCTGCTCTGGGCACCCTGTGCCAGGGCCTTCCCACCCTCACTGGAGGAATTTCTTCCAGCATGGAAGGGCAGAGAAGGAGCTGTGCCACATCCCAATGAGTTGCACAGGACAGGACAAACTGGGACTGGGAATTCACACAAGGAACTGGGACTGGAAATGGAACTGTCAGAAACACAGACAAAATTGAGCTTTGCTGCCTCAAGAGCAAGGAGTGAGGTATGGACAGAGTCCATGCTGGGAGAGGATCAGGAAACAGCAGCAAAGATGGGATGGGAATCTGGGGAGAAGGTACAAGGGGACGGCCACAGCTCCTCTGGCACAGGAGAGGAGAGGGTGCTGGTGTCAGTGAGTGGTGCTGGCAGGAGCTGCCATTGCCCCAGCAGAGCCCCAGGAGCCAGGCAGGACAGAAGTCCCAAAGCTCTGCTGTGGCCAGCACTCTGCTGCCAGAGAACATCCGGGGTTTGCCTGTGCTTTGGGGGCAGCTCTTCCTGCAGAGCTCCGTGGTTGAGCCATCAGACTGCAGAATGATGGGTGCTGATCTGGGGCAGAGCCTGCTGGTTTCCAGCTATGGATTAGTTCAAAGAGAAGTTGATTTTCCTGCCCTCGCAGGGGCAAAGAGCGCTGAAGAAAGCCAAAGAGACAGTTTATACTCTAAAGGGAAATTCTCTGTGTGAGATGGATTTGTTCTGTTATTCTGAGTGACTTGGCTTGATTCCATGGAGAGAGACTGCACACACTACACTGGGAAAGATTTATTGTAAAAGCTTTCCTCACAGCTTCACCCTATCTACAAAAAAATGGTGGTCCCACATATTAAAAGCCACTCTTTGCCTGTCCCTCAGGGAAGCAATATTGATTTGCTTTTAGTTGCTGCAGGTCAATACCAACAAAGATATGCAATTACAAAAGTACTTAGTGAAATATAAATACAAGGTTTCCACTCGATGCTGTTTTCTCTCCTTACTGCCTGTTGTGGTCATGCTTCAAACCTTGCAGAAGAGCATCTTTAGTTTCTGTTGGATTGGAGGAAAGCTGATACGTGCCAATATCTGCCACGATGTTTGTTCCAACGTTTACTGGGATGCTTTATCCAGGGACAGGGGGACTGCAGTGGAAGCAACCTCTCTCTGTGCTCTCATCTATTTGCACTAAAAATTCAGATTCCACATCCAGGAGAGTGACTACAAAAATCTGCAGTCAGTAGAAACATTCATGGGATCTACTTTGGTGCAAGTGAGCAAGGAGTTCTGCACAGTGGATCCTTGGTGTGTGAATACACAGGCTCTGCTTCACATTACTCTTGGTTTATATTATATTGTCACAGCTTTTGCGTATATCAGCACCCTCCTGGATGCACTTTGTGCTTCTCAATGTGAATATAAAATGTAGCTGGAGAAATGCATTAGTTGAGGGTGTTCTGATATTTCATTTCCAATCTTCCTCACATTCACCTTGTATTCATCAATAAAATGCCGCGCCCGCATAATGAAGTTTTTGTGCAAGGTCTCGGTACGGAGGCAAATTTCTGCTGATAGCTTTTCAGGAGCTAAATTAAAGGCCTTCAGGCCTTTCTGAATTTTGTAATATTGAAATGATACGTGTGGCATTTGTAAGGAGAAGGCAGAAGCTGATACTTTCTGTGTGAAGAGCTAGAAGATAACCGAATGCAAACACACCATTGTCGGTCTTACAAAAACTCACATTGAGACTTCACTGGAAGTGTGTGAATTGTTTCACCAAAAGCACCATTTCCTAGATCACAAAATGCCCATGGCTGAGTCAGAATGACTTATTTATTAATTAGGAAGAATTAGATTTGCACCAATATACACAAACACTAATATTTTGTATTTCATGCAGACACACCTTGGCATTACCAGTAACACTTTAAATCTGTGCTAACAATTCCGGGGTGGATCCGAGAGCCTTACCTTGCACCTGCAAATTCAGAATGATTTCATCTGATCCCCAGTTGTTGCTGGCCACGCAGCTGTAGTACCCAGAGTCTTCTGCTTTCACCGTCCTGATGACGAAGCTGCCGTTGCTGAAGATGCTCCTGCGCCCATCAATCATCACTAGACTGGGTGTCCCGTTACTGCCTCACAGGAAACAAAGTGCATACATTAAAGAAGTTACAATCAAAATTACTCGGAAGTGGATTGTTTTTTGAAGCAACTGAGAATGGAAAGAGAGGAAAAGGTGTGGGGTGAGGTGTGTCCCTTTAATGAAGCAGCAAAGGAGTATTTTCTGTTGGGAACCAGCTATCATTTGTTTAAAAATGCACTTTTCCTGGACCCAGTGTGGGTGAAAACAGAAATTCACTCCTTCCTTAACTTTTTATTTCAGAAAAATGCTGAAATTAGGGTATAGGAAGTTCCTGGCTATAAAGTTCATCCTTTAAAAATAATAGGTATTTATTTTATGCACACGATGGTTTCATAGCACTGTAGCTTCTCTGCTTGCACAGTGCTTGGATGAAAATTATTGTCCATGTGCGTTTCCAAGTGGCTCTGTCAGACTGTGAAACTAAAGCTGAAAACAGAATAATGGAAAATTAAATACGTGCAAGACATTTACTGCCCACCTCAGCACAAATCATTGTGTCAGGCACTTTGTTTTACAAGAATAAAACCTTTCTGTCCACCTGACGATAAAACAAGGAAAACTCCTAATTTTTACATTTTAAATGTTTACCTTTACCCTTTATTTATTGTTTTTTCTCCCTTTGATGGCCTGTAATCACCACAGCCAATTAGTTCAAGGAATTTCTAAACTCATCTATTGTGACCACGTGAAAATCACCGAATCCTTCTCCTTCCTGCCAGTGATCCAGGATCGCCCTCCCCACCACGCTCAGGGTTTTAAGCAATAATTGGGGCTGGATCTGAGCTGCACATTTAGTTGCTGGTTACCTATCCTTCATCCACTTGACTGTTGGAGCCGGGTCCCCCACAGCTTTGCAAGGCAGGACGATGTCCTTCATCCAGGGCGTTGTCACCGTTCCGCTGAACGTCAGGATCCTGGCGGGAGCTGGGCGGGAGAAAGCAAGAGAGACTCAAGTGAGGGGTCTGTTCAGACAGATCTTGGAAGGGAAATAGAGACACCCCCAGTTAAAGGAGGAAAACCAAACCAATCCAAAACTGGTGTTTTTAGGCTATTAATTCCTATAAACTCACAATATTAGCTATTTATACAAGCACAGATATCGTTACCTGGAAGACAAGTAACTAAAAGAGAGGTGAGGCAGAGGATTGGAAGAGTTTGTAGAGAAAAATATCAAACCCAGTTATTTATCATCTTTACTGATTATTATATATTTTGTAGTAGAAATTGAGAATCAGAATTACACCCAAGGGCTGCTTCTCTCCAAAATTCCAGCAAGAACTGTCCACAATAAACTTATAAATTGTCTTATAAAAGCTAAATTATTGCTGCATCTCCTCTACAACAATTTGGGTATTTAAGCACAATAAACCTTCATGTATGGATATATTGGTACATTGCAAAGTCTGTCTGAAGTCCACAAATGTGAACAAACTAAAATCAGTTTGTGTCAGCTCTCAGTTCACCTAAATACATCAAATAAATATCACTCCTGTACTTTGGGTTTATAATATACATGAACACTGAGGCTGTGTTAGAACTTCATTTGTTATTCCTCAGGAATGACCCTTGATAGAAATAGACTTGCTGTTGGCCTCTAAAGATACATTTTAAAGGCACACACTGCATACAGATAGACAAAATACTGTATTTTTAGTCCTGATCTGCTTCAGTCGTGCACACCGATCAGAATTTATACTTAATAATCCATTTTGCACCAATTAGGAAAACATGAAAATGAAACCCCAGCATCAAATATAACTGGGACAAGTTAATCTCGAAAAAGGAATCATGCATAAAAGAACAGGCCTTGAAAAATTAAGCGAAATTACTTGAGTAGGCTGCAATGGGACTTGAGATATTCACAAGAAGAAAAGATTTCACAGATTATACAATCAGCTTGGACTGTGTTGCCCGTGTTCTCTTCAAGCACTGTTGAAGGCCAAGCTTCTCAGGAGATTTTTTCTTCTGGTCAAAATTTAACTGAAACAGAAGTAGCTGCCGAAAGATTTAGGTAACCAAGTGAAGGTTGGGCAGTGGGACAGCATTATTTTCCTCAAAGCCAAGCATCAACATGTCCTGTCCTGGCCCAACAGCAGCTGGAGATCCCTGGAGAAGCTCCCTCCTTCCCCAGCTCTGAGGTTTAACCCTGCCAGCAGAGAGCTGTGGCTTGTGTGAATGTCCTGAGGTGATTTGATGCTCTGTATTTCCCTATCGGCTGCTGATTGCCAGGAATGGGTCCTGCAACTTTAAGCCAAAAGGGAGAGGGGAGGGTAGCCAGGAAAGTCTAGAATGCGTTGTGTTTTTTTTTTTCTTTTGGGATAAGGATGGGAACTCTCTCTTCTTTTATTTTTCCCTCACTGGGACTGCAGCTTTTTGCTCCTTTTTTCCCTTCTTTTTTGGACTGTTTGGCTTGGTTTTTTTCCTGTCCAGAAAATCAGCCCATCTCCAGGGGAGACAGTCGGGGGACCCTCACCAGGAGCTGCCGCACCTCCGGCCCAGCTGGGCTGAACCTTCGAGAAGAGCTAAGCCAAAGAAAGAAGAAACTCTAAAATCTACCATCTTTCTCCACAATCAAAAAAGTTTACTATCTAATATTATTCATTTTTTCCCTTGTGCCTGCGTGCACCTTACTTGTTGAATAAACAGATTTTTTTCACTTTCCTCCAAGAATATTTCCTTTCGATCCTTAACTGAAGAGAAGAGCTGAAATTCTGCCTTTTAGAGGAGACAGAGTTGGGAGTCTCCTCCCAAATTTGTCTCAAACCGAGACAGCTGCCCTGGAGGGGTCAGACACCGGAGCGATGCAGACCCTGGGCACTCAGGAGCTCTCATGGAGCAGGCTGGTTTTCCACCTGGGCACTCCTCAGGTCACATTTAGGGAAGATTTCCCCAGGGCTGCACTGCCACAAGCCCTCTGTGCGGGGTTTGCATGGGCAGATTTGGGTAGCGGGGAGGTTACAGGGTGCCAGAAGCTTCCTCCTTGTCCAGCAGATGGGATGAACTGACTGTAACCCCTATCCCCATCCTCCTGTGCTGCTGGGGAGGAGGAGATGGAGCTGGGAAGGAGGGAGGTGTGTGGGAAAGGTGTTATTAAAATTTATTTTTCTTCTCATTATCGTGCTCTGGTTTTGTTGGCAATAAATTCAATTAATATCTCTAATTTGAGTCTGTGTTGCCCATGATGGTGTTTGGTGAGTGAAATCTCTCTGTCCTCATCTCAACTTGTGACCCTTTGTTGTATTTTCTCTCTGCTGACCACAGAGGGGCTCTGGTGGGTGTCTGGCATCCAGCCTGGGCCAGCCCACCGCACCATAATTAACCAAAGTAACTCAAACAGACAAATGCTCAGTGCACCCAGAGACACGGAGTGAAACGCTGACTCTGCTGAAATTGGAGTCAAAAGTCACATTTTTCTCCAGTGGTGCCAGGTTCTTGCTGCAGGAGGTACCTCATGCCTCTCATGCCGACTTTGAAAAGCAGCAGGAGGTGCTGTCAGCTCTGGCTATCTGCAAAACACACCTGTGAGCAGCTGGGCTGCTCAAATTCCCACCCTGCAAAATTCCCTCTGCAACACGAAGCCTGAAAACTCATTTAAAATTAACTATAAATAATTTTCTCCCTGGCCTTCCCATATTTTCAGTATCTCTTGAAATATCCAGCTCCTTCCAGCAGTTGCTGGTTCCTGCAGGACAAAGCCTGTGGGATACAGGAATCCTGCTGAAGCCTTCAGCCTGGCGTGGCACCACTGTTAGCAACCTTTCTGTGTTATCTTTTTGTTTTTAATAGTTATTTCAATGAGAATTCTTCCTTGAGAAGTCATAGGCTGGGCATCAGATGTTGGAAGTGCAGCATTTACGTTGTAGTTCCTGGTTTTCAATATCCTGTATCCCTCATTTTACCGAGATGTGTGGAAGTAACATAAACCCCACAGGAGCCTAAGCCAGTGGTAAGATGATAGCCCATGACTCAGAAAATTATCAGAAAAGCACAGTGCACTATTTTTGGGAAAGTACCCACAGCTTTCTATGGATTTTCTTATTCCTTCCATGTACCGAGTGCTTTTAAAAGAGATGGTAAAACAGCAGGAAATGTTTCAAGCCCAATTTTCTTTATAGCTGAACTTGTAACGAAGTCCTGAGACTGCTAAAAGGTGCACAAAGAAAACCAGAAACAAAATAAATGTCAAGTGAAATCCATCTCGGAGCAATAGGTTTGAAATTCTAACAGGCATTCGTGAGGTAAAAAAAAAGCCTGGGATCTCACAGACCTCCTCCTTTTGAGACAAGGGAATTTTTGGAATTGTATTGGTAAAAGCTGCAGGGTTTTCTCCTTTGTTATCAAAGCTACCCCCATGCCTACACACTCCACTCTAGCCTTACATTTGAGGCATGGCACTGGATTAGGGTTGTGTCTGTTCCTGTTTTTTTTTAACAAATTACACAATTATTAATTGAAGATAAAGAGGTTCCTTCACAGAACACTGCACTCTCTGATGCTAATGCAGTTTTCTGTGTGTTTGTTTGTTTGTTTAAATTACAAACCCTCGAACCTACATTTGCTGTCACAGAAATAGAAATGGGCAGAAATCCTTTGCAAGAGGATTTCTGTAACATACATGTTTTTTAGTTCCTTTAGAGGACACAACTGTGTTTTAAAGGTGAACTTTAGAAGGAAACTGAACAAGAGTTATGACAGTTCACTGCAGTTCAGCTTGAAACAAATGAAAGATCCAACAGTGAATACTCTGGGTCAGGAGATTCTTTCATTTATTTTCTCACAAAAGAAGGTTGGGAGGCCCTGGCACAGGGTGCCCAGAGAATCTATGGCTGCCCCTGGATCCCTGGAATTGTCCAAGCTGTGTTTGGATGGGGCTTGGAGCCACTTTGGACAGTGGAAAGTGTCCCTGTCAATGACAAAGGTGGCACTGGATGATTTTTAAGGTCCCTTCCAACCCAAACCATTCCATGATTCCCTGTTTCCAATATCCCCTGTGTTCCAGTCTGGTGACCCATCACAGGGACAGACCTCTGTGTGCTGTCATGTGAGCCCCACGTGTTATTTAATAACATTAAACACACAAAGCAACACAGACTAGGGGGGAAATCTATTCAAAATTAATGCTCAGGTAGTTTAAAAAACCAGAGGAAACTCAAAAGTCAGAGAGTTGTCCCCAGAGGATCAGATTGCCAGGGGTCTGGCTCTGCTCTCGTCACGCTGCCAGCAAATGCCATTCCCCATCAGTCATGGTCAGTCAATCAGAGGGACAAGTGCGTGCGAGGCTTTTTGTCTTCTGAACACACTTGATAGGCTAAACCCACATCTTTCAAGTAGGCACTGAGGAGTAATTTGAGGGGCAGGAGCACAGCTTGCTTACGTGGAGGCTGAACTTTCATTGCCATGATTATTTTCTGTTTGTTGGGGAATTTTTTTTATTATTTCTGTCAGTTAATTACAGAGAATAACAATCTGTTCCAAGAAACGAAGACACTAAAGAAAGAAAGAAATGTTAACTTGAATTAAGCTTTCATTTAAATTGGACTATCCATTTCACATCAAACCCCTATCTAGACATTCTCATTGTTCTCAGAGGAGTTCTTAAAGGGGTTATAATTAAGTTGACATAATTCAATTCAAAGTTAACTCTCATTAGCTGTCATGATGGTATCATTACTTGGACAGTTACTGTGCAGTAAGAGGAGCAAAAAAAGGAAGGAAACAACCACAAAATAATGGCCCACGGGATGTTTTTGCATTGGGAACTTATGGCAAAATCAGGCTATAAGTGCTCCTAAACCCTGGGATTTGCTGTTTGCTGCAGACAGTGGGGGGTGACAAAGGTTTTCGAGGCCATGAGCTCTGTCCATCCTTCCTCATTGTGCAGTCACTGCCCTCAGCACTGATCACCAATTTCCCCCAGCTCTCTAAAGAGCCCTGTGATGCATTCATAAAGGAAATTTGGTGTGTGATACAGTGATTTCTAACCTTGCTGCATCCAAAGTTCATAAAATTGCTATCCATCAGTATTCCTAGCACCCATCAACCCCTCCACAAATGGATTATTCATTACTTTTACAGTCCTAAGTGCATGTAAGAGGCTTTTCGTCAGCATCATCCAATGCAGGACTTTATATTGGAGTATCACTACAAACTCTAAGGTTGACTGGATGCATTCTACTGTCCTTTGAAATAAAGTCCTCCTCAGGCTGACCTGTCTATATTGAAGTAATTAATTATTGTTTCTTTTAAGTCATCTTGCCTTTTCATAAAAGTTATTTTTAAGTTCACTTATTTGTCATCATGGATTACGTTACATAAGCTCCAGAGGAGCAGAATTAATTCTGGTAAGCTGGATCAGTTTAAGTACATGTGGGTCAAGTTGCAACTTCTCAATTTTTGGCAAACAGAGAGCAGTTGCACACTGCAATTCCTCATAACTTGGGGTTATGAATATTGGTGCCTGCAAAGCCTGAATTGATCTGTGTTCGTCTTTGAACATTTCCTCTTTTTTAAAATGCATAAGGCATTGTAAAAGAGAACCTTTAGTGCATTTTGTGCAGGGTTTGCCTGCAGCCTCAATCTATTAGCATTGCAGCATCTCTAATTATTTTTGCTCTTGTTCAAGCCTCTATTTTTATGCCCATTTTTGTTTCCCTTTTTATTTTCATCTCCACACCTCCATTACACACAGGTGACAACAAAGGATGAGCACACTGAAACCTTTGCCCTGTTTTCCTGAGCTGGTCTTTCACCATCTTCCTTCACTGGTGTCCTTTACACTCCTCATCCCCCTTTTAGGATTTCAGCTTTGGTCTCACTGGAAGACCTCCAGATTTTTCAGATCCTTCAGACTTTTCAAGGCCTTTCAGACATCCTTCAGGTCATTCCAGTAACACTGGGTAGCCACTAAGAGAAAAGATCTCAAAGACTGTGCAACACATGGCAGAAAGAAGCAGAATGTAAAGATGACTCTGCTGGCAGAAAAAACCTATAGGCACTGGATGGAAAGCAAACATTTCCCAGCTTATTCCAGCTAAGGCCTCCTTCCCTTGTAGGCCCTCCCTGTAATTACACTGATATTTAATTGTGATATACAGTAGTAATGCCAAAGTTACCACAGACTTCTCACAGCAGCATTGAAAATATTAATCTCATATGGTGAAACATTTAGCCTGGAGAAGTGGCAGATGAAAACCATGAAAGTTCCGATCACCAGCCTGAGGAACTTTGTTTGCAGCTTCTCTGCATTGGGAAACTGCCTTGTGTTCAAACAGCACCCTCCAAAACCAGCACTATATCCATGATAATCACAGAATCCCAGAAGGGTTTGGTCTGGAAGGGATCTTAAAGAACACCTGGTTCCACCCCTGCCATGGGCAGGGACACCTCCCACTGTCCC
Organism: Pomatostomus ruficeps; assembly: GCA_013400735.1. Taxonomy (NCBI): domain Eukaryota; kingdom Metazoa; phylum Chordata; class Aves; order Passeriformes; family Timaliidae; genus Pomatostomus; species Pomatostomus ruficeps. The sequence continues at coordinate 77,736 of VYZT01064656.1, forward strand.
AGGCTGCTCCAAGCCCCAATGTCCAGCCTGGCCTTGGGCACTGCCAGGGATCCAGGGGCAGCCACAGCTTCTCTGGGCACCCTGGGCCAGGGCCTCCCCACCCTCCCAGGGAAGATATAAACCTGCTGTCTTTCAGTGGGAAGCCATTCCCTGTGTCCTGTCCCTGCAGCCCTTGGGAATTGTCTCTCTCCGTGCTTCCTGGGGCTCCTTCAGGCCCTGCAAGGCCACCCTGAGCTCACCCCAAAGCTTCTCCTCTCCAGGCTGAACAATCCCAGCTCTGCCAGCCTTTCCTCCCAGCAGAGCTGCTCCAGCCCTCTGCTCATCCTGGGGCTCCTCTGGGCTCTCTCCAGCAGCTCCACGTCCTCCCTGCGCTGGGATCCTGGGGCAGCTCTGCAGGTGGGGGCTCACCTGAGCACAGGGGCACAATCCCCTCCCTCAACCCTCTGCCCAAAGTGCTTTGTATGCAGCCCAGGATAACAACTCTGGTGTTAAATCTCCCATCAGCAAAGTGGTGCTAAGCAGGTAGGAACAGGGAGATTTCCCATGGTGATGGAGTTCGCTCTTCCATGCAGAAAGCGCTTTCATGTTGGTGGCAGTGAGCTGAAGTTCAGCAAAGGCTTTTCAGAACGAACCTGTCATATTAATGCACTAGACACTTTATTCTACATCTTTACATCATTAAACACCCAAGTGACGAATTTGCAGGCTTGTAAAACTGTTAAGCCAATTAAATGTATCTAATTTTGCAGCTCTAGGGATCTGTGCATTGCTCTGCCCGTCCTGGCACAGCCTGTGATGGTACTGAGTGGTAAAAAAAAAATCAATCTGAAGACCCCATGTAGAGATTGAGTGAGATGGGAGCCTTCTCACTTTGCTGCTTAAAATGTTAAGCCTCCATTTCCAAGCCAAGGTGCTCTGATGTTGCAAGCATCACATCTCACAAGGCAGAATTCACAGGCCCCAGCAATATCTTTTAATAGAACAACTAATACAGCTGGAAATAAATATTCAAGATTTGAGGCACATTATCCTTTCATCATCTCTGAAATAGAAGCAGCAAACTTCAAAGCTAATGCAAGTAGAGAACAATTGCTCGGAGTTTAGATATGTTAATCAGACCATTTTCTACAGAAGATGGTACTTGTGGAGTACACAAGAGATATTCCTAAGGAGAGGAACGATAAAGAAGTTACCTCATACTGCAAGGAAGAGAAACATATTCAGAGGGGGAGAGACATCATCTGCAAACCCCCTGCACCCAACAACTGAAGATAAAAATTGCTCCAAAAAGCAATCTATTCTCTTCTAAGGTAGGTTTGGATGAGTTACCCCCTGGAGGAGCTCGTCATCCGCTCTCTGCTGACTCCAGCAAAAGCTGTGCGTTGTCACCTCGCTTTTCGCAGGGAACCGAGGTGGCTCCTGACAATCCCCACCTTCAGTGGGGCACAGAGAGGCTGATTGGGGCAGTAATTAGCACTGCAGAGCCCCGGCTGGCCCCGGGCAGCTGTCACGGTACCTTTGGCCAGCGGCTCCACGGTGATGATCTCGCTGCTGTTGCCTCTCCCCGCAGCCGTCACGGCCACCACCCACACGCTGTACTGGCGATTCCGGCTCAGGTTGGGGATTCTGTAGGAAAATGAGTCGGGAGAGGCTTCAAACTCGCTGATCACCTGTGGTGGGAGAGACAAATGTTTCCAGGCTAAAATAAGCAGTATTTGGAGAAAGTCTGCGAAGCTGAGCGCTACAAAGCCTGTTACTTCAGGGCGCTTCAGATGAGTATCAATTGCTCCAAACAGATGGCAGATGGCAATAAACAGAGCAGACACAGGAACTTGTTGCAATCCATTCATATTCAGTGAATTTGTGCCTGTGCCTTGTTTACAGATTGGTTTTATTCAGATTAGGACTTTTATGTGTCGTTTATTTTTACAGGGTTGGATAAACAGTGGAATAGAACAAATATGGCTAAATTTTACCAGGAATAGTTCTGACAAACCGACTTAGCTCTGCACAAAACTTTCCCAGTGGAGGATTCAGGCCTGCATCTGCTGTGAAATCTGGAGTTTACTGTTTTTGTCACCTAGAACCTCTGGTGTTCCTTATTCCTGGGTTTTGGTGGATTATCCCCTCAGCAGTGGAGCGAATCAAGGAATAAAACTGTGCTCTGTAGCAGACTGTTCAAACTTCCCCCAAGTCTAGCTGTGTTTAATCACGAAATTACTTCCATTCAAAGGCTCCCAGCTGAAGGTCATCTCAGCCAGTTGGCTGCATTAGCAAGGAAGGACAAGTGCTGGAAGAAATGCCAGTTCAGTCTCTCCTCTGTCACTCAAGTGCCTCGGCCCAAGGGCTGCAGCAGAGCCAAGCAGCTGCTCTGCAGTCCCTGCTCAGCCCTGGGAGCTTCTGCATCCTGCTCCAAGCAGCCTGTGCAGGGAAAGGTGTGGAGGAACATACAGATTCCTCCAGAGGGCTTTGTGAGCCTCAGCATGTCCTCCACAGGATGTTTGAGAAGGGAAACCTCAGCCCTGAACAGCGTTAAAATCCTCAGTGTTGCCACTTTTATTTCTGGCACGGGCTTTGTGATGCCTGCACATAAAAATAGAGGGGTAATGAACCATTGGGATGAATAATACTCATTTCCCTGTGCAGTGCTGAGCCTGGTAACGGCTAACTAACACCAGGCTAAAAATAATTAGAAGGTTAATGACGTAGAAAAGAAGATTTTAGCAGGAATCAGCATTAAAAATAATGCATCAGTGTAATCTAAACTTGGTTCAGGCTGACAGAAAGTGTGCAAGGACTCTCTTTGATATACAAATATCTGCTTGTGGTAAAGGCCAATTCCACCTGATTAGCATTTCAAAAAGCACATTGACCTGAAAACATTGAAATATGTAGTCCTTCAAAGTGAATTACAAATAAACAAGAGATGTTTCTGAGATATCATTAAACACCTCTCCATGTGGACTGGCAGAGAGTTTCAGCTGCTGAATGGGTCACTGCACTTCCCTGTTCTTGAGCTGGCATCTCCTACAGCCACGGGAAGAGGGGAGTTCATCTCCTCTCACATTTGCGATCCAGAGTGAAGACATCTGTCTCTAAGCCAGGCACCTCAGCTCCCTTCAGAGGCCACGTAAAGGCTTCTACAAGAACACATTTTGTTCCTTCCATGGAGATTGATGTTTCTGGGAAGACTGGCTTGCTCCAGCTCAGCTCCCCAGGCTCAGAATAAGCCCAAAGGGGTTCATTGCCATATTTTCTAGCCAAACTCGTTGCCCCTTTGCTTGTCAAAATGCCGAATTTTGTCCCATTTAGCCAGCGTTTGCCAGGGTTCCCACTCAGGCTGTGTCTGGCACTGTGCAGGCAGACACCTCTATTATTGTGTGAAATACTGCGGCAGGTTTGGAGACCCATCTGCCTTGACATTTGCACAGGAATATTGGACAAATTCCTGTGGCTTGCCAGGCTGGATCTCTGTGAGGTCATACATAAAAATTAATGTATTGATCATGGCACAGGAGGCTGAAACTTAATATTCATGAGGCAGCATTTCCTACGGGTAATTTGAAAGTCAAACAGCCAGGCTGTGTCTGGCACTGAGGCTGCACTCGTTAATGCAGTTACCTAGCACAGGTTCCTTCTAAAGCACCGACTGCCACGGGATATGGATGCAGCATTTAGGAACAGCTAACCATCACAGAATTCCTCATTGCTAACTGCCATCCCAGCCATCATCAGCTCTTTCTCATTGGAGCTCCAAAGATGGACAAACAGCAGAATTTTCTGCTCTAAAATTTTTAAAATGTCTTGTTTCCAATCCCTTTCTTCCCCCCAGCATCATTCACACATTTCCATCTGTGGCTGTCTCAAACATAAAATCAATTATTCCCAGAATTAATTTATTAATCTAATCTGGTAAATGCATCTTCACTAAATTAACAACTCTCATTTTCTTAAAACAAACTGCTGTTGCAAAAGATTTTGGTTTCTAACTGGTTAACACACATCTCGTGTTTCCTCAGCTCACATTCCCCTTTAAACACTCGGGGATGCTTCGGTGACAAAGAATCGATTTTACTTTAAACTTTTGCCTGTCATTTCAATTAGCCTAACATGCCAGAGACTTTGATTACACAAGAAGAAGAAGAAAAAAAAGGCAGCTTTGTCAGCAAAGAGATTAAACAATTGAAATTAGAAATATTTACAGGAATGTCACCTTGTCACATATTGGCCCGTGGATGTGCCAGTATGAAACATAAACTGCTGTTGAATCTCAGAAGCAGTAACATGCTTGCTCAAGGGATTTTCTCCCTAACTGCTGTTTTTCTTCAGCTTATAGATGATGGGTTAATTTTTCTTCTGTCTTTAGCTCACAGGAGGACAGACAGAGATCAGTCTCTGAAAAGCCAGGACGGGCTGTGAAGAATAAAATGAAATCAAAGTCCTTTACCAGGATGCAGTCAATCTACTTCCCAAGCCAGGCAGTGGCGAGAGATGCTGAGGAGCAGCCACTGCAGGGAACATTTTCCTCTGCAACTTCAGCCCTATTGGTGGCATTCCTCTGTACCTTTTGAAGCAGCATGCCCTCTCCTGGCATTTCTGACTCCTTAAAAGCACAGTTTAACAGGTAATGTGCATAAACTCTGATCCCTCTGGCTTCTAGCTTTGATTGTTACTTCCAGTTTTTGGTTTGTTTCTTGTGATTCTTATCCTAACCTGGGAAAAATTCAAAAGACCTCTATAGAAAAAAAAAAAAATTTTAACAGTTTTCCAAGCAGTCAGAGTGTTTCCCAAGCTGGGAGTTAAGAGAACCGATGGCATTTACTGGGGGCTGGAAGGTTATTTAGTGAAAGGCAGCCTACACCTTGCTTACAACTGGTTGTACACAGTTTCTGATTAGATAAATGAACTGCAGATCTCTAGCTCCTCATTCTCTGCAAGCTGCAGGAAACCTAGAAGTGTAATGGGAAAGCCATGCAGAGACTTCAAGGACATGAGTGAAAAGAAATAGCCCAGGTTTGTGGTGTGTTGTGAAGTAAGAGATTATACAAGTTGGTTACCTGTGTATTGGCTGCCTCATCCCAAAAATTAAATATAAATATTTATACGACCTAGAGTGGGATGTGTGTTTTCACTCCAGTTTTAGGTAGGAAATATGGCACCATCTAAAAATGGAGCTGAAAGCACTCTGAGAGCTCACCTGAGTCAATCTTTCTTCTTTAAACCAGGCTCACCTGTGTCTGCACAATTTCAAACAGATGTTTCCCCAACCTGATTTTGAAGACTTAGAATAAAAAGAGATTTTGCAGCTCCCTAGGCTGCACAACCTATGCCACTGCTTAACCAATCTCATGATTAGAAATAATTTTTTTTAATCTAGCTTCAGTTTCCTGCTGCAGTTTCAGGCCATAGCTTCTTTTCCAGTCTATTAGGAACATGAAGAATAGATTATTACTTTGATCTTTGCACCGGTCTTTAATCTACATGAAGTTTTATCATGCCGTTCCCCACCAGTACCCTTATCTTTTTACAACTAAATAACTCTGGTGCTTTCAACATTGTCCAGAAATCCCATTTTCTCTATCAGTTTCTCTAATAATATCTGCTGTTATCTTTCAGACTGTCTAAAGATGGTCCACAGCTTTCTCACAGTTTCCAAACCTGTATTCAACAATTCCAGGGATCCTCATTTGGCTTTTCAGGACAGAATTATAAAAGCTGTTAACGTTCATCCTGGGAGGCACAATAACCTCAAAATCCTCTTCTGAAGAATCAAGCCAATTGCTCTCTACCCAGTACTTCTGCAGTTGGTTATTCAGGGTACCCATTTTCATGCTAAATTTTATCCAGCTTTTTCCAGACCAATTTCCCAGTTCATCAAGACCTGCTGGATTCTGTCTGTGTCTCCTGTGTGCATGCAATCCCTCCCAGCCTTAGATCTCCTGCTCATTTAATAGGCAGCTTCTCTGTTTCATTTTCCAGGGCAGTAATGGAAGCACTGAGCAGAAGTGGACTCGGGAGAGACGCTTGGGCCACTCCCTCCTGCCCACAACAACAAGCCACTGGTTCTGCAGCCTCCCATGGAGCAGCTCTGAGTCTGTAATGTCTGGCCCGAGTTAAATCAGTGAAATGGTGTTTGCATAGCTGGGTTTCTCCCAACAAACACCCATCCTCTGGGCTTCTTTTCGCTGCTGAATGGGAGAGAGGCAGGCGGTGTGTGGAGTGCTCCACCCCAGTGACCCACACTGGTTTTTAACTTGGTTTCTAGCTCAGTTTGCTGCTGCTCTAAATGGCTCTTTACAAAATGAATCAGCTTTGGAGGGGCTCATGACAAGAAGTGCAGACAGACATCAGCCACCACCTCATCCTCCTGGGGCCAGGTGCTGCTCCCTGGGCCCTGTTTAATCACTGGTGCAGATGAGGCCTCGAACAAGCTCTGGGCCTCATTAGTGATTAAAGTGAGTTCTACATGGTAAAAACATAAAGATCTTCATCCTTTTGTACAACATCAGTGCAGAATTATCTACTCTGCTCTGACTCAGGTATTTGCTGCTCCTGGAAACCACAGAATCATCCAGGCTGGAAGAGAACTTCAAGACCATCCAGTCCCAGCATCACCCCAAACCCTGTCCCCAAGGGCCACATCCAGACTCCTCCTGAACACTCCCTGAGATAGGGACGCCCCCACTCCCTGGGCAGCTCATTCCAATGCCTGACCACTCTTTCAGTGAAATTTCCATTTCTAATATCTAACCTGAACTTCCTCAGGTGCAACTTCGGGCCGTTTCTGCTCATTTCACCTGAGACATGGCAGAAGAGTCTGACCCCCAACTCTCTAAAACCTCCTTTCAGGGAGTTGTAGAGAACAATGAAGTCCCTCCTGAAACTTCTTTTCTCCAGACTGAAGAACCCCAGTTCCCTCAGCTGCTGCTCCTCAGATTTGTTTTCCAGAACCTTCCCCAGCTCTGTTCCCTTCTCTGGACACACTCCACTACTTCAAAGTTCTTTTTGAAGTGAGGGGCCCAGAACTGAACACAGAACTTGAAGGACAGAGTACTGTGATGTTTTATTCTAAAAATCATGTTTTTGAGTCTCCTGGACTCACAAGTTATCCAGTACTGGGGGCTACAATAAGTTCTTTCTACCTGGAAACAAACTGGGGTAGTACAAGATCAATAAATCTCTGTGTTTATGGAGAATGAACTTCAGGTTCTGCATCCCTGAGCAGAGCAGGCAGAGCACTGATGTGCCTGCTCAGTGAACTCCCTAAAGATGGGAAAGTCTGGCTGAGGTCACGAATTGTACTTTTCATGAGGTCTGCTGGCTTTTGCCAGACTCTCAAAGCTTAAAATAACCACTAATCCTGCACCATCGTGTCCAGCAAGACTCTTGGCCGCTGCTTTGGTCTGACAATGGTTTCTGTTCAGGTGTTGGCTCATGGTTTGGAACGTGGCATTTGTTTTTCACTCAGGGTTAGTGAAAGGAACTGTTGGAAACAGAAGCTGTACATAAAAGTGAATGCTGCTGCCATATAGTATTGTAACTTTTTTCCCCCCTTTGTTGTGGAACTGAAATGTTAGAAAGTTTCAGATGGAAATTTTGGGAAGAGCAGAGGCAGCTCCCTGCCTGCCTTCCCACTGGCAGGAAAATCCTGCAAATTCAAAGAATCCCAGGATCCCTGAGGTTGGAAATGACCTCCCAGAGCATCAAGTCCCAGCTGTGTACCTGATGACCGCCTGGTCCCCAGCCCAGAGCTCTGAGTGCCACCTCCAGCCCTTCCTGGGACACCTGCAGGGATGGGGACTCCAAAGCTCCCTGGGCAGCCCCTGCCAAGGCCTGAGCGTCCTTTCCAGGCAGAAATTCTTCCTGATGTCTAACCTGAAGCTTTCCTGGTGCAGTTTGAGGCCATTTCCTCTCCTCCTGTCCCTGTTCCCTGGGAGCAGAGCCTGACTTCCCCTGGCTGTCCCCTCATTTGAGGGAGCTGAAGAGAGCCAGAAGGTCTCCCCTGAGCCTCCATTTCTCCCGGATAAACAGCCCCAGCTCCCTCAGCTGCTCCTGAATTCTCATGTCCAGGAATTATACCTGGAAGAGAAGCCACTCTCTGGACTTCCAGATTGCCCTTTTAGGGTCCACCACCTTCCTGTCCCTTTGGGGCCACTCCTGAGGAGTCCATCGGCCTCCTGACCATGCGGTATCACAGGCAGGTGACCACGGGAAGGTCAGGACACCAAGGACTCATTGTCAGACTGTCCCGACATCCCTGGGCGTGGGACGAGGCAGTGAGACAAGAAGGGAGGTTTATGAAAAAATCAATATCAAATTTGTTTCGGTAGGGCTTTACAAGGAGACCTTTTAAAAATCATATGAAGCAGCACATCATCAGAATCAATTTAGGCTCTGTCACATCCCTCCTGGGGTCTGCTCCCCGACAAAAATAAGATAGGCAAAAAACCCTAAAGTTGACAAAGCAATTAAAATAATGAATGTACTGTGTTTGGGAGCTGGCACCAAAGATGTGAAACAACCACAAAAAGGCTAAAAATAGAACATGTGGTATATTAAAAAAGACACATTTTAAATACCATCCAATATAAGGTTTTAAAATAACCCTCAAATTATGCACTATTTCTATGCTAAATAAAGCAGACAGGAATTAATAAGCATAAATATCTTCATGCTGTAAAAAGTGCTATATAGATACAGTGATAAATACTGCTTGTAATACACAAATCAATGAACATATATTTAAAATTCAGCCTTACAGAATCTGCTGACTCTAAATAAACTTCTGTTCCAAAGTAACTTTATCTACTTAGCCAACTTTCAGCTACTTCCCCCCTTTTTCCAAGAGATTTTCAGCATCCTTTTAATCACTGAAAGTTCCACAGGATGTAACAACAAATCATTTGCGCCTTTTAATTTCTTCAACTCTATTTTCCGAAGTTTTCCTTTTATCCAAGTCTTTAATCTGGAGAGGAAACGAGGATCAGAAAGTGTGATTTAATTAAATTCCACTTAGAGTCTACAAATTACAGACGTGGAGCAAAGGTTATTCTCTTCTTCCACCGGGCAACCCCAGTCTCCTGTGTGTGCTGGTTAAATCACGTATTTTATTTTCCTCTTAGTGGGTTTAGATAGAAACAACAACAAAAAAAGAAACAAATACAGAAGTCTATCAGGCTTTAGAGTATATTTCTCACAGTAAAATAAGGAAATCAAAAAGATCAGGAACTGTCTGCCTCAGATGTTGGTCACTTTCCAATATTGATTATGTTTCCAAGTAAATTGACTTGGGCTGTGACCAAATATAAGATTGTTTCCCTCTTCTCCATCACTGCTTTGCACCTTTTCATCTACCCCCTGTTCCAAACCCAGCTGTTTCACAGAAATATTTCCAGGCCAACAGGAATCTTTGCTGGGCTTTCATCTTTTGGATCTTTCTAAATCCTTTGGAGAAGTTCACAAATGTAGATTACAGTGTTCAAAGGTTCTTTCCAACACAAGTACAGGGGCTGACTGTAGGGTTTGCACTATGAGATAATTCCTGATCATCACCCCTGTTTCAGCACTGGCCTCTGCTTTGTGTTCTGGTTCCTCATGCAGCTAATCCAATTTATCATGGCAGCACCATCTGGGATCTTTGCAGGAATATTCTCACTCCATTCATCTGATTCAACAGCTCTGGAATTTCTTCTCCTCCCAGTCCTCAGGCTCCTCGTCTTTTGGGACTTCAGCCAAGGGACAAATAATTTTTTAGCAGAATCCCACAGGTAAGCAACAATTTCATCAACCAACATTTCAAAACTACTGTGGGGATTAAAGACCAGAGAATAACCTGGTTCTTCTCATCTGAAATCCGGGGTTTTTAATATGCACTTGGATGTTTGGTAAGCTTCTTGTCATATTTACAACCTTTGGGTACTTGTGCTATAAAGTGAGGTTAAGAGCTGAGAAAAAACCAGACCAATAAAATAATTCAGGTGTCAATGAACAGTATGGCGTCACCCACTCAGAAATACACATATTAAAGTCTATTTTGATTAGAAAAGTTGTTGTTGCTGTTTGGGTTTTGTTGATCTGCTGGTGGGTCACTCACTAATAGGAGCAAACACACAGAACAGAATTTTCCTGCTGTTTCCAGCAAAGCAGGTCGTTAATTTGTGCATCGCTCTGTGCTTTCTCCATAGGAAGCCTGGAGATTAATGGAAAGGAGTCATGTAAGTAGAACTGCACTCTAAAAGGATAACAAATGGAGACCATTCTCCTTTCTCGGTGATTTTCCTTCTCGGGACACAGTCAGTTGGTTCTTGTCTTCCCTCCACTCTTGTGGAACTCACGTAAGGTGTGAAATGAGATGACCTCACTCCCACTCTGATTTGCTGAGAGTGAGAGCTAAAGGCAGAACTTGTTTGGGAGGCTGTGCACAGAACGGCTTCAGCTGGGAAAGACAAACAGTCCTGCCAGTGGCCTGAAATGTCATCTGAGTTTTATTGGAGACTTTTAACTTCTGAGACACCTTGGTGTCGATTTAATGAGTCTCTTTTCCTCCAAGAGCTGCATATTAACTCTACCACCGTCTGGTTTCACTTGTTGTAAGAGATATTTTGACCAACTTTTCCAGTTTTAAACTTCAATATAATTAAAGAACCAAGGTTGGAATGTTCCTCTGGAGGTCACCCAGTTTAATTGCATCAAGTTGCTCAGGGATGTGTCCAGTGAAGTCTTGAAGATTTCCATGCGTAGAGATCCCACAGTCCCTCTGGGTCCCAGCTTCACTATTTTGTCAGGATCTCATGGCAATTGTTTCCCCTCACTGATCAGAATGTCCTACATCAAAAATTCCCTCTCCTTGGGCATAGGCGCTTTCTCATCCCTCACTGCACCAAGAAATCCTGATCCTTAACCTTCCTTCTCCTGCCCTCAGCACTCTCCTGCTTCTTTGGGAGGTGTTTTTTACCTGTTCTGAGATCAGAGTGTCCCAGGCTGGCTGACCTGTGTGTCACAGTGACCTTTCCAGACACTTTCTGCCATCTGAATTTTATTTAATCCAATCCCACTGGTTCTTCCTTAAGCACTGTACTGACCTGAATGCAACAAGAGGTTGGTGGTGTTTGTTTTTTGAGAGGTTTTTTCTGTCTTTTTTCTTCAGGAAACTCCCAAATCTCCTTTTCTGTTGCACTTTGAAAAGCCCTGGAAATACAAATCTACAGCCCAAGGCAGCCGGTGCTGGAGCAGCCTCCTGAGGCTGCACACCCAGTAGGAGCTGAACCACCTGAATTTCTGTGGCTTCAAACTGAGTTCCATGTCTGTGGCACCACGGGGAAAATCCCACTGCCAGGATGGGATCCCAGCACTTCCCTGAGCCCTGGCAGGATGAGTTCCATGAGCATCCTGCCAGTACAATGGGAATGACCGTCAGAAGGAATCTGGCCACCAGGGAACCATTACAGCTCTTTGGGGAAGCCAAATCCTACAAAAAGCTGGACAAGGATGCGATAGGAAGTGGGGAGAAGCAGGACTGCTGGCTGTGAGTTAGCACAAAAGATAATTTTCCCAACTTAAATTCTGGCATGTTCTGTTTCTTATATTTGCAGAATGAATGCCCCATGAAGTCTTATATTTCTGTATTTTCCTACATTTTCAGAATAAAAAGGAGAAAGTTTTGCCTAATTATGCCTGTGGAATACCACAGACACAACAATTAAACAGTGTGAAATTGGATCCTTGCTTGCCCTTTATCTTGGCCAGAGAACAGACTGCAGTGGAGAATCTTTTCCATTTTTCACACATTAATCATATTTGTGGTTTGAAACATCCCAGGCAAATGCTGTCCTCAGGGCTCAAAATGTTTAATGGGGAATTGCCCTTTGTTCTATACATGGGCAGCAGAAGTTTTAACAGCTTCTGCCTTTGCAAAGCAAACTGGAGAGTGCAAATCTTCCTTTTACAATGGCAGGGTTGTATAACTGTTATGTTTGCAATAAAAATATGCACAATACAACCAACAGAGTTAATTATTTTTCCTGTTGGTGACTTAAACACCAAAGCAGTGTTCTTGTGTAAAGGACTGCTGTTAACCTGTCTGGAGTATATTATATTGACTTGTTCTCAGCAATAAAATCCAATCTGCAAAGAATGCAGCCTTCCCTTTCCCCCAGTCCTTTTCTCTTTCTCCTCACTGGTGCCTGAAACCTGAGTTTGCCTTTCTGCTGGCACAGCAGACTTTGAGCAAAGTTATTGTGCAGGCAGGGCTGTGACTGATGGGTGAAGTTTTTAGGGCTCCATCCCAGCAGCTACAGCAGTTGCTACTTATGGTGGCAGAAGGGATGATAAAGACACAGGCCTTTTATTTATTCTCCTCCTCACCCTAATTTAAGGCCTCTCCCTCTGTCAGCTACTTGTCTCTGCCAGCAGTGAATCAAACAAGAACTTTCCTGGATATATTAAGTGTATCTGCACAGCAGTGTTGGCATTTGAGCAGCTCTGCAGCAGGCTGGCTTCACTGCAAAGCAGCTCCGGATAAAGCAGCTTTTTAGCTCACAATCCACTTCAGAATAAAAGATAACAAAGCATTTTGCTAGAAATAAAGCTGAGGGAGTGTGTCCTATATTAAATATGTCCTGAGGGCTTGAATTTATTTTAAAATGCCCAACTTGGCTTCTAGAAACTGAGCCCCCAGTGTGATCCCTGCCTCACTCAGCACACAGGGCTGACACAGGAGATCTCTGCAAGCCCCAGCTCCTGCTGATCTGCAGAACACTGAGACAGGGATACATATTGTACATGTTTGCACATAGATCTGTGTGTGGATAAATATATATTTATATGTACACACACACACACCTGCACCCAACAGCGGGATCATGGAATCCCAGAAGGGTTTGGGATGGAAGGGACATTAAAGATCATCTGTCCTGGGGGCAGGGACACCTTTCAGAGCTGCACCTGTACACATCAGCAATTAATAAAAAGCACAAACACCTCCCAGTGCCTCTGCCTGGGCCTAAGGTACAGTTCTATGACAGTTCATACATACCCCTGCATAATGAACACCACAAAAACACAGCAGTCAAATTCTCTTCAGGCCAAGAGCAGCAAAAATAGCAGCTGTTCTTGTCATTGTCCACCTCTGAGGTGTTCCAGAAGGTAACCACACAATAGGAAGTTTTGTATTTGAGAGACTCGCATAGTAGAGAAAAATATTTTTAGCTGAGGATGTTTATTTTCCTGGGGATGTAAATCTAGGAAAAAATGTTGCTAGCAGAGCCCCAGGAAGCAGCACTGCAGCTTTGTGCATGGAAAGGAGCTGGAGAAGGCAGCAGCACCATCTGGTGTTCTCTCCAAGCCCCCAGAGAAGTGCCCGGTCCCCACTCAGAGCCGTCCTCTAAACTCTGACCTCTTTAACCCACTGAGTGCCACAGAAATGTTTGAACTGGGATGGAAAATCTCCAGCTAGTTTACATTTAGAGGTGTACTAAAGATGGTTTTGTGTGCATGGCTGCAATTATGAAAGTGTTGGAGTTAGGGGACAGTAATCCCAAAACATAAATCGTGGAATAAAGACAGTTTGGGTTGGAAGGGACCTAAAAGATCACCTCGTTCCAACCCCCTGCCATGGGGGAAGAGAAATTTCCACAAGCCTGAGGCACTTTTGGAAATTTCTGGACCAATATTTTCTTTACCTATTAAACCAAGACTGCATTTTGTACCTTTGGTGGGAGGTCTTGCTTAAAAGCAAAATCCAAACCTTGGATAAAACCTAAATCCAAACCTCAGATTTAAAATAAATAAGTATTTTTTCAATCCACTAGAAAATACATATGCATGGATATTTGGAGGGAGCAATTGGCCCTTGTGTTTAAAGATTGCTGAATTTCTTTGTGATTTAGAAAGGAAGAAAGATAACCTGATAGTCAATTCAAATTTCCTCCTGTCACTTTCTCAGCAAGTAACAGCATGGTAGAGCTAGAGTGGGCAAATCCTCCAGGCATAAATAAGCCTATTCACAAGCAAATATGTTTGTTTATGAGCCATTATGTTCCTTCACACTTGAGTACTCAAGCCAAAAAGGCAGGAACTTCCATGAAAACAGGGTAAATAAACACACGCCTCCAGCTGCAACAGGGCTCCTGCAGCTGGTCCTGGAAAATGCAACTTGCTACATTCTAAAAGAACCAAACCTTGAAAAATACCCCACTTCAGCTGTATATTTTGAAATTATTTGTGAGCCAGTGCTGTGCAATAGGTTTTAAACAAAAGTTTGGTGGGGGAATAAACCAAACTCAACCCTCCCTTCTCTCTGTAGCTCCAGGATGTCCCTCTGGCCTTGCTCAGGGTGAGCAAAGGGCAGGAGAGGAAGGGGCAGGGAGACCACTAAGGGCTGGTAACTGCAAACCCTCCGTGCCACCCCCAGGGAGGGGCTGTGGGACTTACTGTGGGGTAGGGGTGGGAGCAGAACACGGTGTATTTTCGGATGATGCCGTTCAGCTTCAGGGGAGGCAGCCAGGACACAAAAACCGTGGAGGCCGAGGCGGCGGCCGCTTTAACTCCAGCGGGAGGACCTGGAACTGGAAAAGCAAAGTGTGTTAGGGTGGCCAAGGCAGATATTCAATTACCCCGTGTAACAGGGGAGCTAAGGGGAAAAGGGGAGTGCGCTGCCTTGGTGGCTGTGTCCCCACGGACTGAGATGGACACTCCGTGTCAGGGAGCGGTCTCCATGCTACCCGTGCCAGGGAGAGGTTTGGGGGCTGTGACCCCATCCTTAAGAGTGGAGAGAATCTTCTTCAGAGGATCCCAAAGCAGAACCTGCCACTGATGGTTAAACCTTCGTGAAGCATCCCCTCCAATCTGCATAAAATCATGGGATGAACCCTCAAATGGTTTAGGTTGGAAGGGAATTTAAAGATCATCCAATTCCAACCCCCTGCCATGGTCTGGGACACCTTCCACTGTCCCAGGCTGCTCAGAGCCTCATCCAGCCTGGCCTTGGACACTGCCAGGGACAGGGCATCCACTGAGAAACCTGAGCCAGGGCCTCCCCACCCTCACAGTAAAGAACTTCTTCCCTACATCCAACCTAAATTTCCTCTCTTGCAGTTTGACCCAAATGCACGGAAGGAAGGAAGGAAGGAAGGAAGGAAGGAAGGAAGGTCACAGAATGGGTCAAGAATTGGAAGGGATCACTGGAGGTCATCTNTGTCTGCACCCACCGAAATTGCCAAACAGCACATTGTTATAAATTGCCAGCTTTGAGCACACAGCCTGTGCCAGGCTGCTGTAAATAACACATGTGGAGAGTTTAATGGACATCCAGAGGAGGGCTGTGGATTTAATGAAGTGCAGTATAAAAGAGAAGTTTGCACTTCCTGATGTGACCCAGGGCCAGCAAGTGCCACGATGTGCGAGCAGACATCTGCCCACACAGAATCCATGTCCCTCACCTTGCCCTCAGCAGCTCAGACCTCTCTGGCACTGCAGCATGAACACATTTCTACTTCTCTAATTACAGCAGCTATCCATACAAGCCATCAAAATTATCACAGAGAAAGAGAAAAATCCCCCAAACCTCCTGTCTAAAACCACATGGAAAAAGCTTCAGCTTGGAAACGCTAAACTCGTGCTGTGTAATCTTAACTACATCCCTTTGCAGCCTTGCATTTTGAGAAAGGTTTTAATTTCATGAGCATATGTTGTTTTTCAAACACACATTACACTGTACAATGTTCTCCAACTTTGGAAACGCTCCTTCACTAATGTGCAAAATTGCTAGATTTTTTCTCTCCTGCATGCTGGAATATCACATTACACACAAGCTTGTACTTAAACAAAACAGCAAGGGCTACATTTAACATCAGAATAAACGGTTTAAAATTTCCTGAAAAACACAGCTTGTGACAAGATAATTTGAAAAATTTCAAAAACTATGAAAATAAATAATTTGAAGGATATTTTACCACTGCATGTCGTCAATAGTCAAGCCAAATTATTAAAATAGATATATTGTATTGATAATTGCTACATAGGTTATTAAAGACAAAATGAAACATTTTTCTGGACTCTGTTCTCTACAGAACTACTGCTTGTGACGTTTCTGATACTTTTTCTAATTTCAAGTAAAACAACCAAAATCTTAAAATTCCCAATGAAATTCCCATTGCAATGCTTGATCAGCTTTCTTTACTTTCCCAAAAAACAGTTATTGTGCAGTAGAGGTACAAAATCCCTAGTCCAGCAAGATGGTATTTGTAGAAAAATTCTGATTCTTTGTTCTGCCTCATTTAAGCAAGCAGATATTTTGGTGCTATGGAACTTTGCCCATCAAGAGAAGCCAGCCAGCCTGGGATCTAAATTTGCTCAGCTTTGTGTGAAAATAACATGTGAAGACCCTCAGTTTTATATCTGCATAGGTGCCCCTGGAAGATGCGAGCAAACTGACAGGCACCACTCAGTGCAACGCCTCTGGATGTGCATTTTCTATTTCTAGTGTGCTGAGAGAGCTAATTAGGCATCAAGTGAGAACGTCACGATGATAATTGCGTGCAAACCCAGCCCCTCACTGCAAAGGGGCTAATTCAGTTAGCAGCTCTATCCAATGCAGAGTAAATATTGATGCTTGACAGCATCCAACTTGTTATTTATCCCCAGCTCATTAGGAATGCTATTTGCTCCTGCTGCTGAGGAGTGAGAGCTGGCTCTCCAGGGTAATTACCTAACCCACAGGAGGATTCCTCCATGGACAGCAACGTTTTCTGGAAATCGCTGCCAATAGATGGATGAGATTAATGCAATTTATTGTTAAATTAAGGGGTGATCTATAGGGACAGGTTCTGACAGTAATTGGCCATGGCTGGCGGCTGGTGAGGGATTAACTCAGAATTCATCTGGCATTTTCCAGTCATTGGATGTGTGTGGGAAACATTCCTTGTCATCACCATGTTGCTGTCTGAGTGTGAGACAGAGGGGCCAGAGAGAAAGTCAGGAAGATATGGAATGAGATTTCCAACCCAAGGACCCCTCCACCTCCTTGGGTTGGAACCAGGCGGCAGTTTTTGCAAAAATTATTCTGAAAATTCATTCATTAGTCCTCTTTTTGCTGCACTGCTGGGTTGTGCATATGAAAAGGAGTGTGTGTGTCACTCCACTGTGTGTGTGGAAGTGTTCACGTTTCCTCAGCAGGAATCCTGCAGAATCTCATCTGGTGCCTTACGGAGCACCACTGTCCTCTGTCCAGAGGATAAAGCCATCGGTCAAACCCATCCCCTGGACCTAATTTGAGTTGTCTCAGCAATAATTGAAACCTTTCTTACTAAACTGGGTTCCTTGAGCATCTGAAGGAGTTGTGGTTAGGGAATGTGGTGCCTGCCTTATCCTGGAGAGGAAAATCCTGAGTCTTGCCAAGCAAATTTGAGATATTTTCCCTCACTGCCATTGCATCCCCAGCCCTCCTGGCTCCAGTCATTATCAGCCAGCAGTATCAGGAGGCCTGCACTGTCTTACTGAATTCTCCCTGGACGTTTATTCAGCACACTGATTCCCACAGATCCCAGACAGACCAACTGAATGTGCACAATGCCATAGCTCCTTTTCTTTCCCATGGTCACCAGGGGTAAACTCACAGTGAGAAGCTGGAGGACAACCTGGGCTGAGAGCAGAGAGGCTGGGGACTGCTTCTCAACAGCTTTGCAGCCTTCCAGGGAGCAGATGTGGCAAATTTAAGATCAAAGATGGCCTCATTCTCCAGCGAGCAAGGCTTTGAAAAACACGGAAATAGCATCCTGCTTTCATGTGGAGGAGAACACTTTGTATTCCTGACAGAGCAAGTGCAATGCTGAAGCAGAGCAGGCAATTAGCCTGATACGACAGGGCCGGAAAGCAGCGTTCAGATGTGCCAGATAATGGGGAGGAGCTCCAGGAACTTTCTCCTTCCCCTTTTCATGAGCAGAGAGATTATCACCATTTCTCTTCACAGTGCTGAGCAGCAGGGAGGCAAAATGCATAGATTGTGGTGCGTTTAGGACCGATATCGCCAATAAATCAGAAATCTGAACCCTGCTCTGTAATGGGGTTTCAATTCTGCACAACACAGGACTGTTCCATTGCTGGTTGCACTTAGAAAAATCAAAATAAAATCAGCTCCTGACTGCTGCCTCTTTGTTCATGCAGATATTCCAGCTACAGTGTACATCTATGCCAGCCAAAATACATCCACACGTGAATTTACTCTGAACTGGCCTCACGTTAAGCACACCATTTCTGTCAAATCCTGCCAGTTTCCCAAAGGGAACATTTACTATTCTGTGCCTTTTGATTCTTAGTCAAAAAGATAAAATCAGAGATCTTTGACTCTAGAAAAAAGAAATGCATTAAGGGGTCATCAAGGGCAATTTTCCATCACAGAGCCCAGTCACCCTCATCAGCTGAGCCAGCCCAAGCAGAGCCCTGCTCAAGGAGTACTGAATGTGCACCTGACCGGATTTTTGCTTCATCATTTTAGAATAAAGGTAAAGCGTGTCAGGTGCTGCCTGTGCCTCTCATGCCAATGGCCAGGAAGCCTGGGAGAGAAAGGAGAGGAAGAAAACCTCTCTGGGTTCAGGCAGAGCCTTACAGCAGGGCTGGCAGAGGGACTTGGTGCTGTTTTTCCTTCCTGCCTGCTCTGTTGCAGCTTTTCCCTGGCTCTGAACAGCAGAGAGCTGGAAGCACAGCGCTGCTGCAGAGCCTTCTGTGGCACACCAGCAGCTGGCTGTGCACAGGAGTGCATTTCCTCAAAAAGAAAATGACACAAGAGAGAAACGTGCATCCTCCTGTGTCACAGCAAGCCCAGACGCCACCTCTGAGAGAAAAGAGAGAGGAAACCTCCATCCAGAGCAAATTCCCAGCTGCAGGAAGCTTTCCTGGGATGAGGGTTTTGAGGTCTGTGTCCTCCCACGGTCTGCTCAAGGTCAGGGCCCTGCTGCCAGCCAAGGTGCTGGGTCACGTTCCAGACTTGGTCAGGGAACAAATTCCTCGTTTTAGCCGTAGTTTTCTCATATGGCATCTGCAGCACAGGAGCAGAGAAGGAATTTGTCACAGATGCTCCCTCTTGCTACAAAATGGAGAAGCCTTTCAAACTGCATCTTGGTCACAGCAGGGAAAAATTTGGAAGAGCTGTTTTAATTTTTAATGGTTTATTAAACCAAGTCTCCAGGTGAAGAGGATGAGCAGC
Organism: Pomatostomus ruficeps; assembly: GCA_013400735.1. Classification (NCBI taxonomy): domain Eukaryota; kingdom Metazoa; phylum Chordata; class Aves; order Passeriformes; family Timaliidae; genus Pomatostomus; species Pomatostomus ruficeps. Next base: position 96,934 of record VYZT01064656.1, read on the forward strand.
TTATTAGAAACTGTAAAGTGGAAAAGGTAAGGAACAAAACCACAATGAATTTTTAAAAATTGGATGTTTCTGCTTAGCTTATTTTTCTACCAGGAGGAACTCCAAAAAGAGCAGCTTCTTTTTCTGAAGTCACCTTTCAGAAAAAGGTGGGGGGGAAAGTTAGATAAAACCCATAAATATGATGACACTGAAAGGAAAGCTCATTTCTTGGAAGCTCATTTCCTATGATCTGCTCGAGTTGTTCCCATTTCCTTTGCTGATCAGCAGCAGTGTCTGACCTCTGGTGTCTGAAATCAGTATCAAACATTACAAGAAATCAAAGCATCGACTCATTCCACCCAGGATTCACTCGCTGGGTTACCCTTAGTTTGCCCCATTGGAGATTTCAAGCCTGCAGAAGAAATTTTGGGCCGGTGTCTTCAGCTGAGCACCAACTGAGAAGTCACAGGAGGCCACAATTGGCCTTTCTAGCAGCAGTGGAAAATGCTGCACCATTGATTTTACCAAGTTTCCCCTCATTTAAAAATAAAGAAAAAAAAGAGAAAGGAATTAATGATGTGATATGGCCTTATAGTAGTAGTGACATGGAGGGCTTGGCAGCCACTTTAAAATATCCCAGATTTACAGATTTTATTAGAGGAGGGTGGAATATCTTGTGTCATAATTTTAGCCAGAGAAGTCTGGGAGCAGAGATTGAAGGTTCCCAGTTCTAAGCTCTGTTAAGATCCCAATTAATTTATTTCACATGCCGAGTGCTTAAACTCACTTCAGGGCAGGATCTTTTAGGTGCACTGGGATTAGTCCTACTGAATAATCCTCTACAGGACATTTTTCCTTAGAAAATTTCAGCAGAAATGTCCATTCTTTGGAGGAATGAGGCACCTGTTTGGTACACGGAGTTTGGCAATGTGAATTCTCTTTTCCTCATTAACTTCCACACCCTCCAGGATGTTTAGATGCAGGATTTTGGGTTTGGCTTACGCTTAACTGCAGGTCACTGTATATTCCACTCAAAACCTTTCCTGCCCGTAATAAAAAGTTGTGAAGCCGAAACTGAAGATGAAATCATTGTTATTTTCTGGAACACCTTTCCATTTAGTTTTCTGGACAAAAGATTTAATGAATGGAACCGGTGAGAGGCATCAGAAAATCTCTGAAAAGGTCAGTCAGGCTGCCTGAGAGTGAGTTATTGCTGGGCTGCCAGGAGGATTAGAGATGAGAGATGAGCCTGTGCACAGCTGCCAAACACAGTCTGAGGCACTGTGCTCCCCTCAGCAGGGCCTGTCTGATCCCAGGGGTGGGGAGAGCAAAAGAGCCACCACCAGAAATTAGGGATGAACAAATGGGGAAGAGGTGGGCTAATGGGGAAAAAAAAAGGAAGAAGGAAGAAGGAAGAAGGAAGAAGGAAGAAGGAAGAAGGAAGAAGGAAGGAAGAAGAAGGAAGAAGGAAGAAGGAAGAGGAAAAGAAGGAAAAGGGGAAGGAGGAGGAGGAGAAAGAGGAGGAGGAGGAGGAGAAGGAGAAGGAGAAGGAGAAGGAGAAGGAGAAAAAGGAGAAAAAGGAGAAAGAGGAAGAGAACGAGAAAGAGGAGGAGGGGGAGAAGGAAGAAGAAGGAAGAAGAAGGAGAAGGAAAAGAAAAAGAAGAAAAGAAGAAAAGAAGAAATATTTGAGGCTTCCAATGAACTAGTTGTCCCCAAGACCAGCCTGTGTCCAAGGCCCTGGAGCACTGTGGGACATTACCCCTGGCTCCTGGTGGCTTAAATCCCCCTCCCAAGGCTCAGGGCTAGGAGCTTTTGTGTTCAGAGAGAGTTTAGGGAAGGTTTGCTATGCTGGGATCTACTTGACGAAATTAACCTGAAAATGCAGTGTGTGTTTTACAGTTCTCTTAAATTTTGGATTTTTTAATTGAAATAAAACCCTCTGCTTCCAAGCACTGGGTGTCCCAAGAGCATCTGACTCAGGACTTGGGTGCTCCAAAGCAGTTGTTCAAGAACTTTAGGCTGGGATTAGAACATTCAGTGTTTGAGCTCAGCAATTTTAATTTCCTGCATCCCCCAGATACAACTACAACTGGGGCCAACTGACCTCACAATGTATGTAAATTTTAGAATGAGTCCCTTAATATTTAATTGGAGAAAAGTTTAATAACTTTCATTGAATCATTTTTATTGGCAAAAAAGCACCAAAAATTCATCAAGTCACTTAATTTACTGAACCTGCTCTCTTGTCACTTTTGTAAATCTAATTACAAATAAAAAAAGTTGGCAAATATATTTACATACTCCCAAGTGACCAATAAAGTGGGTAAATAAGAAAAGAAAATCCACTGACTCATTTCCTGGAAAACATATTGCATAACTCATAGGAGAATTTACAAATTGGACATTATTCAAGTAACCTCATTGATAGGACTGTGGATATTTATATCTCTGCCATGACAACTCTTGATCCAGATTTCCAAAAATGTTTAAGGGATCCAAAAATATATTTGTACATCTCATAGTGTTTTCAATGCATTAAAAAAGGTTAGGGACAAAACCTGCCCTGAATGTGAAATCGTAGCCCTTCAGAAATAGATCAGTGCCTGGCATCCTACTGAGCCCACCTGAGGTGATTATAACAGTTCCCATCACAAGGAAGTGATTATGGAATCTCACGTGTCTGTGTATGATTAAAACTTTCTTAAATTTTCAGTATTAGGATTTGAACTTTCCATGCTTTGGTCTAGGAACAAAAGTAAGACATTTTTGTTCTTTGTTTTGCTTTTGAGGGAAGAGGTATTTGGAGGATTTTTTTATATATATATATATATATATGGACACTGAAAATCATATTCTTAGTAGGATCTAAATTATATAAGATAGTTCCAGAACAGTCTTTCCTCCTTTCCCCATTTTCATAGAATCTCAGAATGGTTTGAGTTGGAAGGGACCTTAAAGATCACCCAGTGCCACCCCTGCCACGGCAGGGACACCTCCCACTGTCCCAGGCTGCTCCAAGCCCCAGTGTCCAGCCTGGCCTTGGGCACTGCCAGGGATCCAGGGGCAGCCACAGCTTCTCTGGGCACCCTGTGCCAGGGCCTGCCCACCCTCCCAGGGAACAATTCCTGCCCAATATCCCATCCAGCCCTGCCCTCTGGCACTGGGAAGCGATTCCCTGTGTCCTGTCCCTGCAGCCCTTGGGAATTGTCTCTCTCCGTGCTTCCTGGGGCTCCTTCAGGCCCTGCAAGGCCACACTGAGCTCACCCCAAAGCTTCTCCTCTCCAGGCTGAACAATCCCAGCTCTGCCAGCCTTTCCTCCCAGCAGAGCTGCTCCAGCCCTCTGCTCATCCTGGGGCTCCTCTGGGCTCTCTCCAGCAGCTCCACGTCCTCCCTGGGCTGGGTTTTCAATCCCTGCATGTCTGTGCACAACATTGGCCTGGGACAGGTGAACATTTCCTGGAAGTGGGAACGGAAAAGGCTTTCACCCCTTACCATCCTCCTTGGTGCGGGTGAAAATCTGCTCGCTCCTCACTCCGTCTCCAGCTCGTGTAAAAGCCAACACCTGGATGCTGTAGTTGGTGTATTTTTCCAGGCCATCCAGCTCCAGGGATGGCTGGGTTGTAGTGACATTCTTTATCTCTCCCAGCTCTATAAAATAAAGTAAAAAGGAAATTGTGTTATTGCCAAGTTCATTCTTCTCCCAGGTGTTGATACCTGCTGTGGGAATCTTGGGTGTAGCAGACAAACAATGCTTCGTTATTACAGAACAGCAATGAATGATAATGAATTAAAATGAATTCATTTGTGTCCTGACTTCTTACCACTTGAAGCAGACCCACTTTTCATTTTCAAACTCTCTTTTTTTTGTTGCAATTTTTAAAAATGTATGATGAAGAGAATGGGAGAAATTTTACAAGTAATGAGATTTTTCATAAAGAACAGATAACAAGAAAAGATTATTGTGAAACATCCCCTAAAGAAAAAATATGAGAACGTTGATTATCTTCATAAAGATTTTCTGGTTATGAGAAAGACCATTTCTCATAAGGAAAATGAAGAAAAAGTCCCCTTTATTTTAAAATATGCAGCAAAGCACTTGATTGCAGCAATACTGGCTAACAATAGATTTAAACACAGTAAAATCAGATTTACTTGCAGAAAGATGATGCACTTCATATGAATTTCTTTTTTTTTTGCAGCAAGCTAACAAGTACAACCCATATGGCAAAAAAGCTTTAAACATATTTAGGGCAGCAAATAAAGCTGAAGAAATGAAGAAAATCCAGTTTTAAGCATGGCATGAACATCATCTTTTTTCATCATGTTGTGGGACATCACATAGGAGCTTAGATGTGATAATATCCACGTAGGACCTGATCCAAAACTACAGGCGTCACTGCAAACATTTGATTTTATGCTTTACATGTTTACATTTTTCTGTATGCTTCTTAGACATTTTTAATCTCTATTTTTAAAGGAGTTGGTGGTTGATTTCCAAATGTTTATGAGTCTACAATTAGCAGCAGGGACAAGGGGCCTCTGGGTCACATTTCCGCTCTGAGTTCCCCTTTCCACACTAACAGAGGCCGGGATTTGCACAAGTGCAGGTTAGAGTGAGCTGTGGTTCTGGTGGGTGGAAGCAAAAGAAGGGAGACAGCTGTGAAAAATCCACAGGGCAAGTAGGAATAAAGTCATGTGCATCCCAAACCCACTAATTTGTTTAATTTACAAGGAAGGGCCACACATGGAATTTTCATCTCACAATAAATTGGAGATTAGTGAGGCAGCACATTTCCCTTTTGATCCTTTCCCTCAGTCTCTGCTCTGAAGCCTTTTTCCCCAGGAATTATGCTAAGGGTACAATACACAACAGGAGAGGCTGCTGTGGAAATAACAAGCTTTGCCCAAAAAACATATCCTTTTTTGCCCAGAGCTATGGAGATGAAATGGATTCTATCCAAAAATAAGTGATAGCGTACTGAGTAGGCAGAGATAACCAACCAAATTATAGTGAAAAACAGGTTTGGGTTGCTTTGTGCTAGATCCGTGTCACCATTCTTTAAAAAAACAACATTCTGGACTCTGTAACTGAGGTGGAATTGGCTCAGGTTGTGTTGGGTACCACGGGAATGTTACAAACCCAATGGTGGGAGCTTTTCTGGAGGTTCCTCCAGGCAGCTTTGCTGCTCTGTTAAGGCTCCAGGGAAAATTTCTGCTTCCTGGAGACAAAGTTTTCTCTAAACCAAAGGGAAAAGAGACTAAAATGCCTTCACACCAGTGAGAAAATTATTTCAAGGTCACACAGAGCTTTGTCCTTGCTAATGGATTGGTGTCTCTCACCTCCATCCAAGAGGTTGGCCCAGTAGATGACCCTGAAGCCCTGCAGGATCCCATTCAGGGTTTCCTTGGCCAGCGTTGACCAGGAAATGGAGATGGTTTCTGGGGACGTGGCCGTGGCTTGCACGTTCCCTGGAGGGCAGCTGGGCACTGCAATAAGATATTCACCATTTTAGCACAATGAAATCAACTCAATATTAATCTCTCAGCTACCCTTTATTTTCACCTCTATCCCACCACACAATATTTAATTACCATTACACGCTTTTAACAATGCAAAACCTTTATTCTTGCCACAATCCAAATGTTTCTGCAAGTGCAGCTGTTTTCCCTGGAATGACTTTTGATGTACTGGTTCCCCACCTGCTGACTTGTCTTTTAATAAGCTTTTTTGGTTGCTTCTTTTGAAAGATAAATGTGTCCTGGCACTGAAATGTGCAAAACATTCTGTAAGCAATTTGAATATATTTTTTTAAAGTTTGCAGCCGAATTCGTACCTTTGTGGACAATTCTAATGACCTTTTAAACTTGGTGGAGGGAGAAAGGACTTGGGCACTTCTTTAAAAAACACAGGAAAAAATGGTAATAAAATATTCTCACTGGCATTTAGAAAAACTGGGAAAAGTCAACCAAATCTAAGGCGTTCTCTGTTGGCCCTTTAGTGTCAGAGCAATACAGCAGTATTAGTATTTGGCATTGCTTTTAAAGCTCGTGGCATCTTGAATTCTAAGAGGGACCCAAAATTGAGTGACAACCAAAAAAAATTTCCAGGAAAAGTAAACACACTGGATTCTGAATGAAAAAAAATCCCATTTATTATAATATAAAAGATATGCCTGTGTGAGCACACTGCCTTGTAAGGCCTGGCAGTGAACTAGGCCTAGAAACAGTAAATAAAACCTGCCAGCCTTTCATGAAGAAACTGCCTCAAAATCTGTGCCTCTTGAGGATTTGAGGCCGGATATCCCATTTTGTCCATGGAAAAGTCAGATTCCAGGCTGGCTCTAGTTTCAGGACACTGATGTTGATTTACAGTACCTGAAAATCTGACTTGCACAGCCTTTTAGGGTTATTATTTGCTGTTATACTCCTCTAAAACACTCACCCCTTTTTTTTTTTGATATGGGATCATTCTCTTTTTCCACTAGAGGACTCCCTCTCATTGTTTGAGAAGTTCTTTCTATGCAGTTTGAAAAAAAAAATAAAAATCTGTATTGTTCCTTGGATTAGACAGGGTGAATTTTGCCTGAAAGAGCAACGATTTTTCTGTCATTGGTCTGGATTTCCTTGAAAAACCCACATCTCTTTTAAGACTGACAAGATTGTGCAGTGCAAGAGCTCTGGTTACACAGCAGGTTCATTTGAAAACAAGAGAAATCCAACAGAAATAACAATATTGCTTCACCTTTCAGAGTTTCACTTCTCAAAACTATGATGAGATCACAACATTTGAAAATATGTGAAGATCAGAGCATTTGGCTTCTTAATGAAAGTTTTGGTCTCAGTCAGCATCATTCACACCAGAATATATATCATTAATAGGGCTATTTTTATTTACCTGGTAAAATAAATTCACTTTTGCAAAGAAAATCAGACAAGCTTGTTGGTCAGGCTCTTCTCTTACACTTTGCTATTTAAACTCTGGTCTTTTATCATCCTTGCTTTAATCTTCACCAGTCAAACAACAAATGCAACAGGGTAAAAAGATATAAAATCATAATAATTATAATAATGTGTCCCATGAGGGTTGCTTGCCAAGGACCTACCGTCCTCAAGGGTTGTGGTGATGATTTCCTGAGAAGAGGGTCCGATTCCAGCGCGGTTGCAGGCCTGCACCACCATGCCGTACTGGGTGAATTTTTTCAGGTTATTCAGGGTGTAAACCTCGCTGTCGCCGGTGGTGTCGATGCTGATGATGTTGAACTGGAAATTCCCCCCCGCGCTGTACTCCCGGTAACCGATCTGGTACCCGCGGATGATTCCGTTCTGCAGGTGCTTCTTTGGGGCCTAAGCAGAAAAGGGAAAGTTTCACATTAAATACCCACATCCAAAGTCAAGCTGTTCCCCCTAAAATTTATGGAACATACACGAGTTTAATTTATATTTTTTTTCCTACTGAATGCAAGTCTATTTCTAGGTAACAATCCAAAAATACTCCCTGCACACGAAGCAGCTGCTTTTATCAATGATATAAATTTCAGGTGTGGTTTTTCTTTTCAAATTTGTGCCAAAAGACCTTTAAACGGTTCATGCACAGAAAAATCCTATTGAGACATGAACTTGAGTTTGAATTTATGATGTTTTGTTCTCTTATCAGATGAATCAATCCAAGCTGAGTTGATAGGGGTTTATTTGCATTCCAGGCCACCATTCACTACTAATTGTATTTTTGCCAGGAGCCCCCGCCATTCAGTGAAGCTTTAGGAAGGCGTTTATTGACCTGTGCAAGGCAGGCACAGGAGTTTATTCAGCCCCATGCATTAGGAAAATTTTATGCTGTGCTTTGAAATATGTTTCTGTTCATTCAGCGTGTGGTGCAGGAAGATGATTAGAAAATTGAGTGCTGAAGGCAACAATGATTTGGAAAGCAGGGATTTGCATGCTGAAAGAGCTGCAATAGATCTGCCATTCAGGGCTATGGACAGCACAAAATGGTTGGCCATAATTAACGTGCCACATTTCTCAGTCACAGTGCAAGAGTGCCTGGTTCTGACTGGTGGAAATCAGGTGTGTGCTCTGCAACATAAAATGTGATCTAGTGCAAAATAGGGATTGTCAGCTCAGGGAAAAAGCCTGTTATTGACAGCAATACCTATTAAAATCCTATTTAAATATTATTGGACTAATTTCCATATATGATAATATTCCTGCCTGATTTTGTATCTATACGAGGCATAATTCGTATAAGCATTTTAAGGCACAGTTTGTAATCCAGGAGCAAAAATATCTTTCCAATCCTCCAAACCTCTTTCAAATTCCCAACAGATGCCCAGGAGCTCATCGATTCCACTGCCCCACAAAAATTTCTTTGTGACACATTTTATCAGCCCGAGTTGGACTGGCAGAGGCAGAAACTTCTGTTGCTCCTATACCCCATTAAATCACCTGAGGAACAGAATCTCAAGAAAAACTCATTTCTGCCACAGGACCTGCCTGTTTTGGGGAGTTTATGGTCCACTGGACAAGTCTTTTTTTTTTTACTCTGCAGAAGGCAGCACCCTCTCAAATTTAAAATGTGTCACTGTTTGGATCTGACTGTTCAAATTAACACTTCAGATGCTTTTTTTTTCTTCCTCCTGCCTTGAGAAACAGACACAGATCTTGAACTGGTGGTAAAATTTCAATTCCCATTGTATTACTTTGATTATCTATAGATGACCAAATTAGCAGGTTCAGATCTTGAGATCCGTGTAAGTCACACTGCAGGGATAAAGATTGGGTTTTGGGAATCTAAGAGTACAATTGCTTCCTGTTTTAATATTTGGAAAACCCCCCTGAACTTCTTGAGAAACATCCGGGTTGTTTTATTATCAGAGCCCTTTTTAAGTGTTTTACTCATTCTGACCAATTCCATGGCTTTGGGATCTTTGAATGTTTGCAGAAAGAGGCATTTTTAAGCAGGGCTGTGGGATGAAAACTAAGGTCAGATTTCTGTTGTTGTTTGAGTTCAGGTATCTTCATAGAATCTCAGAATAGTTTGGGTTGGAAGGGACCTTAAAGCCCATCNAGGCCCTGCAAGGCCACCCTGAGCTCACCCCAAAGCTTCTCCTCTCCAGGCTGAACAATCCCAGCTCTCCCAGCCTTTCCTCCCAGCAGAGCTGCTCCAGCCCTCTGCTCATCGTGATTGACAATAAATTGACTTCCAGACAAGCAGCTTGAACAAAGCAGCCACAACAACCTCTTCACTGGGAATTCTACACTTATACTTTTTCACTGTGAATTAGAATGAAATGACAAACTTTGAAATTTTCATTAACTTCTTCATAATTGTTTTAAGTCAAGGGATTTTTTTTTCAAATAAATATTAACATTTTACTTTTTTTCTCCTCTTTTTTTTCACTTTGAAACATTATACAACATAAAACAAACTTCAAGTCACTTCAGGACAAAACTTTGGAATGTTCTGCTTCACAAAAATTCCAATGTTCCTTGTTACTGTAATCTGAATACTTCATTTTGAGTTGACTTTTTGCACACATAACTCAGTTGATAAATATTCTTTCTGGTGTATAGACACAGTTTTGGTAGAAAACAGGGTGAAGCAACTTAAGTGTTTTAGGGGACCAATATTGCAAACTCTGTCAGTAGCCACAGAACATGATGAATAAGTAAGTTTTAGTCCATTATCTTACTGCTTACCTCACAAAATTCAGTATTTGTAAAACAGGGTATCAATGACTTTTGTAAAGTACGGAATTTTATAGTTTTGTGTGTGTGTAAATAGGCATAAAGAGGAAAAGGAATATTCCCCAGGTCTAAATTTAATGGGTTCATTTACCTAATGTAAAGTACTACAAGCAAAAATAATGAATATTTTCATGCTCTTTTCTAAATGAGAATTCCTGTTTGATTCCCATTATCTCTGCACCAGTTTAAACTATTGAAAATGGTGAGTTTTATTTACCAGCTCAGTCTGAAACCCATTGCTCTGTGTGGACACACAGAAATTGGATTAAATAAATCACAGACCAGTACAACTTTGCTTAGTCAGAGTTTTCTAAGAGTGGGCAAAGACAAAACTTTAAATGGAGATTTACAGCTGGTGCAAGCTGCAGAAATGGGATTTAATCCAAGATGAAAGATAATCAATGTGTTATTCCCGGCTCCCTTTGCTGTTATTGACAGTGTGCTTTAATAAAGTTGGCCAGCTTTAAATATAACCCCGGTTTTCACCACAATCCCGTTTGTGCAATGTCATCACAGCCTTTCATGGCTAAAGCTCCACATGCCTCCAAAATAAAAATTACCAAGGTCGGGTTCTTTTCTTGTGTTTTGGCTTCCATGACAACACAGGATTGATCCCATGGGGTATTTCTTTATTCTTAATTACATTTTATTGCACACTCAATGAGTGCCTTCTGCACAGCATCGTAGGGACCTACCCAAAAGTTAGGATTCAGCATGGAACTAAACTGAATTGTGTCTGTGGGACCATCCTGAAGTTCCTTTTTGAGTAATGAACTAAAACTGCTCTGACCTGGAGAAAATGGCAATAAATCAAGGAAAGTAAATGGTTCCCTCCTGGTTTGGGACTTCCTAATAGGGAAGAGAAGATTTTTCATCAGCTCACAAATTATCCTTCAGGAAATAACTCTTCCAGTAAAGGCAGGACCACACAAGGTCCAACCCTGCCCAGTGGCTTCACCTTCAGCTCACTCCAAAATGTGAAAATCCATCTCTCCCTTCAGCTCATGAGACCAGGCGAATGAAGTATATATTCAATATATATATTCAATATATAACTCATTGCTGTGAATATCTGGTTGTATCAGATACTGAACTTCGCTGGACAAGAATTCACAAATCAAATTCCAAATGTGATCTTGAGAACAGAACCCCAGCACCTCATTTGATATCCTCCAATATCAGACAACACCCAGAGACCAGGACATGCTCAGTTGCTCTTGAAGCACAAACTGAACCATATTTTAGGCAGTTATTGAGATGTAGGTGTGGGAATTCTGTTTGTCCTGCAGCTGCCTGTTCACATCTGCATCTATAAAATTTAATAGCAAACGTCCAGAATCCCAGGCAGCAACTATAAACTCCAGCAGTGACCCAGTGGTGCCCATCTTCTCCTGCTGCTTTTAAAAACAACCCCCAAAGTGAACTTTTTGGAAAAGCAAGCAAAGCCTTTCAATCTGCCTACCCATAAATCCATAAAAACGAGTTCAGGCGTGGAAGCTGGAAGGTTATAGTTGACCTGAGTAGATAGTCACAGTTCTTAAGTGGTTTACCAAAGAAAAAAACCCACTAAGCATTTATTTCAGTTGTTGAAAATCACTGTACACCCTCGCATGGCTTCAAAACTCCTCCTTTTGCTCCACATCAATCTGCGACTAGTGAAAATACCTTTTGGGGTTGGAAATCACTTGATGAAAAGCAACACTGATATAAAGTTAAGATCAAGAATCAGCATTGCATTTTTTGTGACCTATGTAGAACAGGTTCTGAACCTGCCTTTTAAGAAACTGGCTTAAAACTGCAATTTATTCATTATTATGCAATAAATAACCAATCTCCCATAGTTAGTTGTGTGGTTAATGGGCAGAACCTCACTGGTCCTGACTTCCTGAATGATCCATATAATAGGACAAAAGCCACATCACCCACATTTGCAGGAGTAATTTAAATCAACATAGAAATGAATTATTCTTATTATGCCACCATACCATTCCAGAACTTTATACTACGTATTTCAGAATTGTAAATGTATGGAATTATCAATACAATATTCAAGCAGTGTATATCACAAAACCATTTAAAACATGGTTTAAGTATCTCTGGTATCCTACCAAAAGCATTTCAAATGTTCTGTCATTGTCAAAATACTGGAAAAAATCTAGAAAAAATGAGTCATGTGACATGCCAGCTTTTTAAACACTGCCAGTTGATGATATTTTTATATTAATACCTTTTCATCAGTTCCCAAGGACTATTTTGAGGCACTCATGCTGCTCTCTCTGTGCACTGAGGATCTGTCCCAAAATCCAATGGAAAAAAAAAAAATCACACTGGTTCCAATGGTTTCTGGGGAAGTTTTGCCCAAAACCACAGTGAAATTCTGTGAGTGCTCATTTTCTAAACATGTGGCCTCATCTCTGAAATCAGAAAAAAGAAGAAAATGCCAGGGGCTGCTCTTGCTACTCTCCAGTGGAAGGCTCTTTGTGTGATGTTCCCCTCAGTGGCAAATATTTTAAGATTTGTTGGCAAAGGCACCTGCAATGCCTCTCCTAAATAAAACAACCAAGGCACAGTTGTTGTAATGCTCCCCTGAATGCACCCAAATGCTGACAGAGCCAATCCTGTCCGTGGCTGGGTGGGTATTTACCTTCCAGGTGACTCTGATGCTCTGTGAAGATATAGGCTCAAGCTGCACATCCTGAGGTGGACCATCAGGGGCTGGAAAGAGAAGGGAAATGCATCAGATCTGGCCCTTGCAGCCCAAGGAATTCAACATTTCACATCAAATGTCACCCCCTTAACGCCCCAGTGGCACAGAGGTTGGAGTCAGTGTCACATGGAAAACTTCACCAAACAAAAGCAAGGCCTGGAATCTTCTGCATTCAGGTGTCATCTCTGGCCAACAGCAAAATACAAAATGTGCCAAAATATAGCCAGCTGATAAATAAAATTATTAGAGTAGAAGGAATAATAGTGATTTTCTTGTCTAGAGGTACTCTCACTGTGCTATTCCTGCATATCTGGAGATAGGGAGGACAAATTCTCAGCACCCAGAATCCTGCGGGTGATGGAAAAGCAGCAGAATTCATTTCAAGCGGGTGAACCAGGAGCTCCTAACCCAGACAGAAAAGCAGCAGAACCCATTCCAAGCAGGTGAACCAGGAGCTCCTAATCCAACCTTCGACCTGTTGCAAATCTTCCAGTGGGATCCCCTTTGGTCACTGGAAACTGAGCATATTCAGTCCAATATCAGATCTTTTACACACAAAACCCTACACACTTCACCCTCTCCAGGGTAAGTATTCCAGCCTGGAAATGAGACAAAAAATAACTGGCAGATGGGAAAAGCTTGCTGCAGCTCCTGCCTGAGCCAGGAGAAGTTTCAGGGACCATCAACATGGTGCCAAAAATGTGCAGGAGGCTTTAGAGGTGAATGAAAAAAGAAGGCACCTCCTGGTCAGCTGGGCAGCTACAAAGCAGATCAGGATCAGCTGGGATTGAGCAGAGAGATGTGAAGCAAATTGCTTGCTCAGCCAGGTAAATCACTGCCCAGGAAAGATCTGAGGAGAGGGATGGAGCTGTCTCGAGCTGCTGCAGAGGGTTCCCTTGATGCCGAATATGGCCTCAGTAAAAGGGATTAAATTAGGTTTAATAGCATGACAAAGGAAGGAAAGCAATAAAAAGGGTGAGATGGGGCTGTTAGAGGTGGAGCAGCAATAAATGGCAGCTGTGGTGAAAGGAACCAGACATTTTGCTTTAACTGATGAAAGCAGGGACAGAGAATACAGCCTATAATATGTTTAAGTTATTAAATATGCCCTGTTCTCTGCCATTCCTGACCGTCCTTCATATGGGAAATTTCCAAAGCTTGAAAGAACTTTATTTCCATTCTTCTTGCATTAATACAAAGGAAGGAGAAGAGGAAAAAGTCCACTGCCAAAAATGAGACCTCTGTGAATTTTTTGAAGCCTGACCTTGATTCTGTCCCCCTGTTGACAAAAATGAATGCCACTGCTCTGGGGTACATTATAATGTAGTGGAATTTGAAAGAAGCATTTGATCCTAAAAATGGGGTTTAAAATGTGCCCCTAAAAATCCCAACTTTTCCTCGAAAGACCCCAAATTTTTTTTTCGCATACCTGAATAGTTAAGTGCTCCCAGCACACCATGGTGAAATGCTAAATAAGAAGTCATTTGTTTTACATACTTAATGTCATACAGAGTTTGTAGCAAGGATGTAAAGAAAACCCAGATACCCGTTTCCTCTATTGATTTCAGTATTAGGCAATGGCCATAATGCTTCCTTTTTTTCTGACAGGTATTAGTGCAAGTGTGTACTGACATCTATTTTCCAACACATGACTTAATTGGGGTTGTGTGGAAAGCAAGATGTGGTCTGCAAGCTTTGAAATCATTCCGTCCTTACCCATCCTTTTGCCACAGGGACCTTTCACAGTTTCCTTTTTAACAGAAATATTTCTTTGCGATACGTGATACAGAATCTGCGCCCCTGTTCCAACAGCTCGGTTGGAGCTGCTTGGTTTTTATCTTGTATTTCTTGGAGCTTTATTTTGCTCCCTGCTCATTAACTTCTCTCTCATCCCCTGCACCCATGCTGTTCTCCATTGCCTGCTGCAAAAGCAGAGAACAGCAGTAAACAGTGATCAAAAAAAGGATGTTCCTACGCTTTGTGCATCCCCCAAAATAAAAACCCAGGAGAAAAACATCACAAACTCTGCCTAAGCCTGACCTCCTCTCCCCCAGTCCTTCCCTAGGTAGATCAGTGACTTGTGAATGCAGCTCCACACTGCTAGTCTTTTTCTCCCAACAAACAGCTCCTCAAAAGACAGCGACAAAAGGATGATTTATTCTGAAACCTGGTTACAAAGAACCGAATAAAATGGGATGTTAAAGTTCCACCCTGCTCATGGGGAAGCTGGGTTTTTATTCCAAGGCCAGCTGCTGATCCTGACAACTTAATTATCAGTCAGGAAAAACCTGGCAAGTAAAAAACATGCCAAGCATGGGTGAATAAGGGAGCACGAGAGAGCTGATCCAAACCCCACCCCTCTATTTTGCACAAGGAAGGATGGGAATTTTGGGGTTACAGATGGCTCTGGCTGGAAGAATGGATAGTCTGGTTTCTCTAGTGATTTCACATTTTCTTTGAACAAAGGAAAAGAAAATCTCTTATCAAAAAATGAATATTTTCAAATAAACTGTTCACAGTTAAATCTGTTCACTGCAGGCTTTCCTTCTGCTAGGATGATAAAAGAAATGCAATTTATGTTGTCTCCAGCTTATTCTGCTTTCCACTGTGAGCCCTTGGGTCCTGTTCCTACTCAGAAAGTCCCTCAGAACCACAACCATGTTCTTTGTGTTTTCATTGTAGGAAATTCCCAGAGAAATTAGGGGGGAATTACACAATTGTGTTCATAGGAGTGGAACTGAAAATCAGCCCCTGGGTGTTCAAATCCAAGGCCAACATGAGTCTTGAAAGAGAAAGGAAATTTTCACTGCCAGGACACTGTCACCAGGTTGTGCTCTCTAAACCCCCAAAGAAGGAAGCAGTGCTGGCTTAGCACGAGATAAAAGAAAGTAGAACTTCCATGTACACCAGAGTGGCTCTAGGCACCAAAGGGAAAATGCCCACGTGCCTGGTGCAGATACAGAAGAATAAAAGGTTAAAGGTAAAAATAAAGTCAGACTTGATGATCTCGGAGGTCTTTTCCAACCTAAAAGATTCTGTAATACAACACAACAAAGAACAGAGGGATGACATCAACAAGTGACAGCCAAGAGCCTTAAACAGAGACCAGAAAAATAAATGGTGGGTGGGTCGAGTAAGGGAATATTCAAATTATGATTTGATTTATGTGAATCAACATTCTCAAGTGGGAATAACTTAAATTAGTTACCTATATCAATATCTGAGCATATGAGCAAAGCCACAATACCCAAGGGGGAGGCAGCACCACTGAAATCAGGTGTTGCTGACTGAGCTGCCTCACTGTAGGCACAGGTGTGTTATTCCCAACATCACATGCTGGAAATTTGCAGCACAATATCTTTTTTGACCACTAGATGCCACTGAACAGCTTTAATTACAGCCCTGCACAACAAAGTTGCAAAAGTCACAATATTTTGTGGGAATAACTCACTACTCTTTTTGATGCAGCAGCAGCCACATAAGCAGTGTTTCATGCAACGATTCCTGACATCAAAGAGAGAGAATTCCCTCAGAAATTAGGGGCTGCAAAGCCAGGCCATACCTGCTTCATCAGTGGTGATGGTGAGCTCGTTGCTGGCCTCGCTCTTGCCGATGCGGTTCTTGGCGTACATGCGGATGTTGTAGGTGGAGGACGGGTGCAGGTCAATGATGGTGGCTTGGTTTAGCTGAGGGGAAACGTCTCTGGTTCTCTGGACTGAATCCCAAGAGTCTGTTTGATAAGAAATATTGACAGAAGCAGACAAGTAAAGGTGCTGTTAATGTGGGTGGTACAAACATGAAGTTAAACTGTCTCATGCCATCGCTGTGTTAAGCCAGAAAATGCATTTTGCTACAAGTAAATCACAACTCCCTGACAAGAGGTGCAGTCAGGAGGGGATAGGCCTGTTTCCCTTGGCAACAAGTGACAGGATGAGAG